>JASMMZ010000011.1:10127848-10381697 GCA_038502455.1 Anisogramma anomala | reverse complement strand
GGGGGCGAATGGCAGGAGCGGGACGCCGGATGGATGGATGGCCTGTGGACGGCGCTGGGCGTCGCCTCCTTGATCCTACCGGCTCTGCCGAGACAAAGGAGCAGTCGAGGGCGATTCACGAAAGAATCCCCCCGGCGACAGTCGATGTTCGGATATAGGGATTCAACCTCAAATAGTCAAGCCAGGAGCGCCGCCGGCGACGCTCTCAGTATACTTACCACTTACATGGTGCGACGTGCTAACCAATGACGGGCTTCCAACAACGAAGCAATATAGGATATACATATATGTTTGTGGGTGTACATATATATAGAGTGTAATTTAGCCCTTCAAACGGTTTGGTTACCTTTTTAAAACTAAGTACAAAGGCTAAATATATATAAAAAGCGATATACACCCTATCAATTACAGTTCAAATTTAAAACCCTAATTACGTCGATTACTAGAAGTTTAACAAACGCCTCGAATATCATAATTACCCCACGTAAAGGTATTCATATGATATATATAATTTTGCGGATGGTAAAATTAATTCTCTTTATGGACAGCTTTATTATTCATAGCATCAAGTTTTAGTTTTTTATCGATTGTAATATTATACTCATTAACAAAAATAATTGCAACAATATGAACTTTAAAATTACCGGTAATCTAATACATCTAATATCTATTTAATATCATAAGTACCTACTGAATATACTGGTTTTAAAGGTTTATAATATAATATTTATATTTAATGCAACGATAGGTAATATTAATACTATTGATATTATTATTCAATGATTCGATTTGCTATTTATGAAAGTTGATATTTCTATTAATCCTTATCTAGATTCGCAACGCTAAGAAAAATTAAAAAGTTACAATAAAAAACGTTTAATCTCAGATATGATAGATTATCGCAAAGTTTACAAAATGCTAGAGATTTATGAGTTTCGCTTAATAAACGGAAAGTATAACCCTATAAATGCTACAACGACAATTATATATAATGATATAATGAAGAAATTCGTTGATATTAATAGATTCATTATACATCTCAAAAATCATTTTGAGCAGTTACGTAATATATAGTATAAGATAAGCAATCGAGGTTAACAATTATTCATGTGACGGAAGTTAAGGGTTTCCACGCTTTTTTTGCTTGGATATAATATTAGATGGCTCTATTTTAATAGATATTCATGTTTGAATAGATTATTTAACTTCGATACAGTATATAACTATTTCGTTTTTGATACATACTTTTTTACGGATCTTCTAATTTGATACAACATATAATTACCATATTTTACTAAGCGAAACCTACTTTCAATTCGCAATAGCTATGACAACATTCAGGTCGATTTAGAGTTCAAAAACTCAATAAAACTACCTTTATTAGGGTGATATAGAGACGTGATAAATGTACAACAAATAGAACAAATATTAACGTATGAGGTAAATTTATAGGATGTAATGTTTGTAATAGAGCTTAAAAACATTCAACGTAAAATCAAAATTAATAAGATAAATTGTTGATAATGGATAGAAAAAGCTTATAATATGAATATTAAAAATGTATTAAGTATCTTATAAAATTAGTAAAGATATTGAAGAAATTTATGTTGAAAAAGACGGATATTAGGTAAACAGCTTGTTTTTCTAGCCGATAAATGGTAATTGCAACATACATGCTCGAGCTAAGTCACTAATATTTTCGTGTATATGGATTCCAATTTAGAAATTTAATTGAACTCAATCAATTTAATCTACCTAATTGATATATATCAAACATTTTTTTCCTACGTAATAAATAATACTACTTCGTTTATTTTATGTAATAAATTAAGATCTATATACCAAATCATAATTCTATTAAAGGGGAATTTTAATACTTTTGAATTTGTTTTCGAAGGGAATTGAGGAATTACATCCTTACAATTCATTTATTGAATAGTCATGCTTGAATTTAATAATTATATAACGAAGTTATTCTAAGACAAGTGATAGATGTCAGTAGTATTTTAATATACAAATCATTTAGCTGATATATATAGTAGGTTGCAGAATTCGATTTTAGTTTCCCAAGATTTTAGATGAAACCTAACATAGTCTTTCGACAACCCAAAATTTTCAATTATACGATTAGGTCTAACGTTTGATTTCAAACATTCAGGGTTTTGAATATCAAAGGTTTAATTTCATCCGTAAAACAACAGGTCTTTAATGCTAAAATTTTTATATATGAATTTTAGTTCTGTTAAATATAGTATTATATATATATTGTATTCTATTTAGTTATAAATTGTATTAGAATTCCAGTTAAGGTTATTAGTTTATGTTGATAACGATTTTCTTGTCGTTTATACTCAGCAGAGCTTATTTTTTGTAGTTTTTCGTTAACTAATATAGTATTGTCGGTAAGGTCTCTTATTCACGTGAATGTAAACGAAGAGTAATTAGAAAGAATGGTATTGTAGTAAAAGATAGATGATAGGTTCAGAAAGAGGCATTCAGAGAGTGCATGCCACGAATGGGAGGTTATAAACCTCTCATCCGGGCAGTGGCCCTTTTGCCATGCACTTTGGAATACCCCTTCCAGACCGCTCCACGCATGATGCACTTTGCGCCTTGCAAGAGTGCAGCCTGCAGCGTGACACATTATCGTGCACTCTGCAGGAGTGTACCTTGCAATATAGTGTACTGCCACTTAACCTATGTATACTAGCTGTAGGGGTATATAGTAATACCCACAAGTAGTTTTACAGGTTGAGTTGAATGGATTATGTCATTTCGACTTACCATCAAAATAAAGATGGTTGTTTGCTTGTGAAATTGGTAAGTATTTGTATTATTGTATAGTCAAAAACTGATGGGCTGCTTATTAGTTCCCACAGTTCCAAGAAAGCAAAATATCTGCTTTTTTCAAGTTTTTTCATGTCATTTGACCAAGACTTCAATTGAAAATTTTATCTTTAGCTTAAAACCTACCTACAGACTTGTTGATTTCAAGCAGGTAAAGATTATAGTTGGAGGATTTAAGGTATATTGTGATTGAGAAATGGGTAAATAGATCCAGTATTATTTATATGTAGTTGTGTTTTCCTTTCAAGGGTTTCTTTTTCAATTTTATTTAGCTCATTTCAAAGGGTGAATAGCTTCACTTTTTCATCATTTTGGAGGTTTAATTCAATGATTTCGTTTGTGTTTATTTGTTTGAGGAATTTTTATAAGGGGAGGTTGAGGGTTTTCTATCCCTAAAGAATAATATTTTTCATTTGGTATAAAGTGATTTAGTGAAGGTTTAATGGAGGTTTGTTATATATTTTTTGTTATATGATATAAACAGATAAAAACGTATAAATACGGATTTTTTAAATCTAATGTTAATATCAAATTATTCTTCTTATAATTATATCTTCACATTATCATCACAAGGTTTGGATTCAAAACAATAGTATTTAAATTGTTCATTAATTGAATAAAGAGAACTCATTCGCTAACGTCAAAACAAAGACTTTGATACACATGTCAAAACACATTTTCGCGTTGTAAAACCATTCAATTTATATATAGAAAAAGCGTTTTAACACATCATTTTACCATGATAAATATTTCTTGGACTTTTCATAATAATCTGCCTCTAATTTATAACTATTATTAATATAAGGTAAAGAGTAAGAAGGGGAGTGGTTGCATTTGTATTACTTTTTTTTGAGAAGGTCGTAGTAATCAATTCGTTATTCATCGAGATATTTATGAACGAGTACATGTAGTTTAATGTTAGAAAATGTAACATATAAGTGGTTTTCAAATGGCTATTTATAGCGTTACTATCGCAAAATTTCACTGGTATATAGTAAGAGTTTGAGGGGATTTTAAAAGTGTTTGTTGCGACGAATCGAAGCTTTTGTTTACATTTCAATCATTTGGTGTTGGAATAGTAGTATTTGCAGTGCAGTAGGGCAACTTTACTTACATTAAAGGTGACTATAATAATAGCAAGTTGAGTGTATTTTTTTGTGTGGGCTTACTGTAGTGAGTTTAAGCCGAGTACAGTATACCTCACTTTACACTAAGGCATGGGCCAAGCAATTGGCCATACAAATTACTATGAAGACTAGCTATCGATTTGTCAAACCTAGAACAATTCATCCCCTACTTGAACATGTAATACTAATGTTACTTCGACTAATCGAATAGACAACATTACAACGTCTAAAGCCCTACCAATATTGTTTAGTGTTTATTAGGTTAAGTACAGATAAGCCAAGTAGAAGAAAAAGCTATTTTCCGGTTACGTTTTACGGCAACAAACAGTCGATAGGGTAGAGGAAAGACTTTTGCAAAGGGCCTCTATTAGTAATACACTAGTTTACAACGGCAGGAAAATAGAGAAGATTTTGAGGTTACGCTCGTTTACAACAGCAATTTAGAATTAAGCAACGGTATCGCTTTTAAAAACGTTATGAAATTGTTACCAAAGATTCTTTTTAAAGAATTTAAGATTAACTATCAGAAATCTTAAAGTTTGATAAGTTGGCAAACAAATAAGTTAGTACTACTTCAGATTCTATTACTATAAAAACGATTAAGTCCTACGGTTTAAAAATTTTAACCTTCTCCCTTTACAAACAATAATAAATGAACTTTGACTTTGCCCTCTATACTAAACCTTTACCCCTACTTTATTCTTCTAACTTCCCGTATGCCAATTCAATCATCAAGATCACTGTTCTGTACTAAAACTCTAAGAATCTCCAAGTCTCGCCAAGAAAGCCACGCGGAGCGACTTAACGCTAAACCGCTAAGTTTCCACGCGACTTTATACCCAAACACCAAAACCCAGGCCTGAAATTTATAATTCCTTTACTCTCCAAGTCGTATACAAGCCAGGAAAACTAAAATTACATTCAACTAAAAGCAAATAGAGGTAATTTAAGCTCTTGGACCTCATTTTACCAAGCATTTTGATAAAGAACTTTGGGAATACAACGTCAACAAACACTTAACGGAAAGGGATTTGGTTAACTTTATTAGCTTTTGTATTATCAAATACGATATTAGCGAAGAAATTGACCTTGTCCATCGTGTTTTCCGAAAATTCCATTACGTCTTTAACAACTAGACTATTAATAAATGAAAAAATATTCAAAGGGGTATTAAGTTAAAGCTAAAAGCTAAACTTGGACGCTGAGAGATTTACGTACCAGAAAAAGAAACTAAGCTAGAAAATATCTTTTTTATATTAACCTATTTTGAGGAATGTTTTTAATATATACGCCTTAAAAGAAATGATGTTATGGAACTTTAACACCCCTATACACGTTCCAGAGGATCACTACTTTACCCTTAGCTAAGTTAAGCCTTATTATGAGAGAATGATAAGAAACCTATTAACTTGTTCGGAAATCTAACAACTTTACATGACAACGCAAAATACATCCTTAGCGGCGGTAGAGCACGTGAATTAAGGGCTACTAATACGACTAAAGAAATTAACATCGGTACTCTATACTAGTTAATTAAATAAGATATTTAAGCATCTCATAATCTTTAGGTCCCTCTTACCCCTAAACACTTTAATTAAAATATTTAAACCCCCTAAAAGCTTTCTTACGCTAGGTTTTTCTACACATGAAAGACTATTATAAGCTCTACCATAGGACTCTACCCCTCGGGCCAAGAGATTGGAAATCACCCTTAAATACGTGTCTCGGCAGCTTTGAAACTTTAAAAATTAAGAAACACTACTAATGAAGATTGGGACGACTATTGAGACCTGCCTACAAAACCTGTCAAAATAGTTTATATTAATTATAAAAATTTTCCGGACTACGCTAAAATTTCGAATTCTTCCAACAAGTATTACACGAAGCTTGACAACCTCCTCCACACAGAGATAATACTCTTTTTGAAAATTTGAAAGTGGATAGAAGTTTATCTTTTTGGTGTTCACTTAGTATATCACAGAATCCTTATAAGGTATGATAGGGATTACTACCTAATTTTCCTAACTCTAGTAACTACATTTCGAAAGATCTGGAATGGTATAAAAAGCCACTTCGAATATAACATTCAACTTATGTAATATTACACAAATTAAGCCACTACGGGATAGGCAACGATAATATTATAAAAAAAAAGATAAAATACCAATATATATGTTTAACCGGAAATTAAGAAGTTGATATTATGCTATAAAATAATGGATAAAACTTACGTTAGTGAAATTATACTTTGCGAGTAGGTACAAGCAACAGTTATAGGTGTTAGCGAGTTTTAATACGCCCTATAAGGCACAGATACTACCTGTGAAGGCTTTTTTAACTAGTTTCGTTTCCTCTTTGTTATTGTAATAGCACGTATACCAAATTCGTTTGGTATATAGCCTTAAGCCAGCAACTTCCTTAAAGTTAATAAAGAAAGCTTTACGGTAGTTAATTACGTTGACTGTAAGTACGACTACGGGTGCCCTCAATGACTAATGTCTAGTTTATTAACTATAAATTGGAGGCAGTTACTATGTTGACGTTAATAAGGCTAAATTTTAAGCGGATCTATTAATCGTAAGCATTATTGTTGTAATATTATCAAAAGATGTTAAATTTGCAGTAAGTCTGACTATTAATTAACTCTACACCTCCACGTCGAGCGAAACATCAGAAAAGTGATATACTATATTGAGTACTTCATTACGTCTAAATAGGACTACTTGGATTGAATTGCAGAATTCTAGGGCAATAAGCTAATTAAAAGCAATAATATCTTAAATTAAATTAAGTCGTATAAATATATTGCTCCTAACATGGCTTAGTAACTAGCTTAGTAAGCCTTTTGTATCGTTTGAGTGGTGAATACCCATACCTTTACCCTAACCAAGTCTTTAACCCCTAATATACCTTTAATCTTCGCAATCTGTACGCGGACCACACGTTTTAGGGTATTAGTCAGATATAGTGGCAGTAAGGTACTTAATAGGGGACTATTAGCAATACATAGTACTGCGAAGGGAAAGTACTACAGCTACTAAAATTGATCGTTACAAGGTTAACAATGCTTAAGTTTGCATCAGACTGGGCGAATAACTATCTTTATTTGAGATAACGGTAATATAAACTATTGTAGGAATAATTACGTTCCACATCCTTCAATCCTCTATTACTTTCCTTTTTTATTTGAAGGATTTAAAGACTATCGGTATTAACGTTGACGTTAACATGAACGAACTGGTTAAAAACGGCTGAAGGTTTCACTTCGTCTTTAAGTGGAGGTATTTATTTTTTATTTTTAAGGCTTTAAAATAGTAGTATTAAACCTGAAGAAGCTGGAGATACGTTAATTACACTAACGTTCTAACTGTTTAGCCGTTAATGGGTTATAAAAAGTCCTAAAGTCTTTAGGGTATGAATACATAGAATATTTTGTCCTTCAATTTAATAAAAAGCTGTGTTATTACGGTTGAGTGTATACTTAACACCCCTGAATATTTAAATTAACAATAAAAAAAATAAGACTTTTATTATAAGGTCTTTGCAGATGTATTTTATTTAGGTAATAACCTTGTTTTCTACGTTGTAATTTCTGTAATTTCTTTTTATGGAGCTTAGTCTTTAAATTTCTCTTTGGGAAAAGATACGTGGAAAATGTTAAGGATACTATAGATTGATACGTACCTGAGCTTACCTAACATCATCGTTTACAATACAAGAACTAACTTTGCGGCGACATAATTCCAAAAAAAAAAACGTTAAAATAATAGGTATCCAGTACAAATAGGTGCCTATAGAGGATTATAAAAGCATTTGGAAGGATAAAGGGGTACATTCTCTACTTCGCCGAAAGTATAATATCCTTACGTTTGAAATTGAAAGCTTTATAGATCCAGAGGCATATCTTTAGATAGCGGTGGAAGTCTTGAACTTTATTGTGAGCCCTAATGGTTTAATGCTAATTCTGCTGATCTTTAAAGCGTACCCACGCCTGATAAATGAATCTTTGCTATTAGCAAATACCTAAAATCATGCTACGGCTTATGGAAAAGATTTAAGGGAACTACAAAGGGAATCAGCACGCTACTTGATCAATGATACCCTTAATACCAAGAACGAACTTAGAATAATCAACGTATTTACTATGATTTTATAAAGTGAAGTCTTGGTGTAATGGGAGCCGGGAAAATAGAAAGGCATATACAAAATCTTATGTATCGTAAACTCTGAAGTAGTCGTTAAGATTGTTAATAGTTTTTTATCTTTCGGAACTACTAAGTCAAGCTTTACATTAGGGTTACTAACTATAATGAATCTTAAGCTAAGTAACCGAGATAATAAAAACTCTTTTACCTGTTATTGATTAGCTGATGAAACGTCGCTGGCATGAACAACCCTTGAAGAAGAGTAATATTAAAGATGAGTAATACACACCAGATCTCATTTATAATACTGCATGGGTAAGTAGGAAAGATAAGGATAACAAAAAAATGTTATTAAAGCACAAAGTATAAAAGATTATTAAGATATCCAGTAAACCTTTGAAGAAAAGCAATAAAGTCGAAATAAATGATTTACTAACTAAAAGAGTTGTATAATTCGTACCGAAGGACTATTTTAACCTTTAGAAACAAAACATTACAATCTTTAAGTTAAGGATTATTTATGAGTTTAAAGGTAAAATTACGGAGTGACCGTACGAGAAAGTACGTCTAATTGCTTAAGAATACAACAATGAAAAAGAGACTAGATCCTTACGTAGTCTTCAACAATTTAAAATATTAGCTAGCGCTTGATATCTACTTTATTAACAAGTTTTCCAAATAAGACTAAGGGCAAGTTTACATTGAATAGATGTAATATAATGTAATCCTATATACAATTAGTAACGGATTCATAATGGAGTCAACTACTAAAACTATTACAGTAATCACGTGCTATTTGTCCTTTAAGAATAGTAAAATGATATATTAAGCCTTTAGACGGACTAATTAAATCAAACTTTTATTAGTCAATAGCTTACCGACAGCATTTTAAGTCATGGTTAAGTATAAAGTCTTTAATATACAATAAGTTTTTACTGGTAACGTGTAAAAAAGACTTGGGCTTGGTGGTTATATAAATTAACGATACCCTTTTTACTGGAACGTTTGGCTTTATACTATGAGAATAACAGGCAACTAAGGACTTTAAGTTCTGAAATTGAAAGTCAGTAACGACGTTAACGAAGGGTAATTAACTTAATTTTAACGGATTGTCAATTCGTATACTTAGCACTAATATTAGCCTTAGTTTTAATAAAAAAGGCTAGGGCACTCATTTAGTCACAATCGATAAGACTGAGGTAGTTAAAGCCTAATATTACTTGAAATAACGTGCTCATAGCAGCTATATTACTACCCTGTATTAACCTGAGATCTTTTACGACCTTTCAATCGCGACACAAATACAAGACCTGACTAATAATAACATTAACCGGCTAAATAAAAGGATCGAGTGACAAATACAATATCTAGACGGGAGAATTAATAAGGTTTTAATCAACTTGACAAGGACCAAGTTAATAATCTTTACGGACAGATCATTTGAAAATGATACAGACCTGTCTTTAAAAATCTGTTTCCTAATAATCCTCGTCCACAACGATAGTCGGAATACTATTTGAACTATATCGGTAACCTAATCCATTAAACCTTTGTTGAATATAAAAGAATTAAGCGAAGCGTGCTAATTTTGAAGGTTTACAGTATAATAATAGGCTTTTATATAGTCATGGTATTATGGGAAACCCTTAACATTATTACCAGGCAGTTTAATATTCATCAAATCCCGGTGGTAATTTGTACCTATTTGAGAAGCCTATTCGAATGCTTTTCGAAACTTGAAACTACTAGCTAAAAACGAACAATAATCGACGTATTAGCACTCCGCGAAGCCTTTAAAGAGAAAAAAATTAAGAAGTTCCGATAAATTATTGGCAAAGATAATCCTTTTATTATTATAATGAAGGCATCACCGAATAAGGCCCTCAAAAGGTTTGTGATTAATAAAAAGTTAATCATACATATTGAGGGCTACATTTATAAGCCGTTTGATAAGCCTAAGTCACATGGCAGCGGTTAGAGATGTACTGATAAAATGAAAAACTGTTATTGAATTAACTATAATGACTTGTTTAATTGGCACGGTTAAATTAGAGGTTCAGAAAGGCCTATTCTAGAAGAACATTTTATTGGAATTGATAAAGTCAGACCTCGAAGCCGTACGGAAACTAAAGACAATGAGGGTCAATTTTCATGCGAATGTGTGTATTTCCATATGGAGGTCAAATTAAATTAACAGGGGTCTATCCCGTTGAAGAGGTCTCAGTTTAACGCTTACTGGAAAAGATTGGTTAACTATACTGGCGTACACGTACAAACTAGAAAGCTGCTAGTGTTGGAATAGTAGTATTTGCAGTATAGTAGGTCAATGTTATGACCCAAGCACGATGGCGGGTCAGGAAACAGGCCAGCATGCAGCTGAGCTACCGGTGAGCCTCAGTGAGCACCGGTGAGCCTCAGTGAGTACCGGTGAGCCTCAGTGAGCACCGGTGAGCCTCAGCACTGAAGATGGTATGAAGGCCATAGGATATAAGGACACGGCCATCACCACATAGATAGTATTTCCTTCATAGATCTTCAATTGTCAATCTAAGTATTCAGTCTCAGTATATTCTGAATAGCCTCACGGCTTTTGATCATTACTCGCACGGTTGCGATATTGTTTACTCAGCACCTCTGCTATCTTCTTGATAACATAAACCCTCTGACACCTTCTATATACTCACGGGTATTTAGTGTGATCATTACAGTCAACTTTAATTATAGTAAAGTTGATTATACTAACTCCAAGTTGAGTGTATTGTTTTGTGTGGGCTTACTTACTGTATTAGGATTAAGTCGAGTTCAGTATGCTCCACTTCACCTTATGGCACGAGCCAAACAATTAGCCATTCAAATTGCTATGCAGACCGGCTAGCAGTCTGCCAAACCTAGAACAATTCATCCACCACGTTACCACGAAATACTACTGTTAATTCAACCAATCGAATCGGTAAGGTTGCAACATCTAAAGCCCTACCAACAAAAAAAGTAATATATTATATCCAGTACCCTATTACTCCTAAAAATAACTATTTAAATAAAATCGAAGACTTTGAAGGCGATAAGTTTATTGATGCTGATAATGCCCCTAAGTCGATTAAATAGTATAAAATTATTATTTATAGTACGACTTAATATCTAGCCAACCACGCCTTTTTGTACCGTTTAAGTGGTGAACATCCTTACCTTTACTTTAACCTTGCTTCTAACCTATTATATACTTTGAACCTTCCTAATCATTACGCGGATTATATGTTCTAAAGTATTATACCAGATATAGGGGTAACAAGGTGCTTAATAGAAGGTTGTTTGTAGAACGTGGCATTGCGCAGAGAAGTTACCAAGGCCAGGAAACTTAATTATCACAATACTATTGAGGCTAAATATGATTTTTAATTAGGTTGATGATTATCGTTACTAGGAGTAACAGTAGTTTAAACTATTATAAGATCGATTGAGTTTTCCAACCTTAGGTGCGTTATCTATTTTCTTTTTTGTTCTAAGAATATGTAAATCCTTAGCGTTAACGTTAACTTTAACGAGCTGATTAAAAACGGCTAAAGCTTTTCTCTCGCCTATGAGTGGAGATACCTTTTGTTTTATATTTAAGGTTTTAAAGTAGTTGTATTGAATCTAACGGAGCCAGAGATACGTGAATTATATTGACGCTTTAACTTCTTAGTTTTTAACAGGTCATATAAAGTCCTAAAATCCGTAGGGTATAGAGATGTGAAACACTTTATCTTAAAGGTTATTAAAAGGATTAGTTACCACTACTCAACGTATACCTAAGCCCCCCTAATATTTAAGTTTACATTAAAACACGTTAAAAACTTTAATCATAAGGGTTTTATCGATATATTTTACCTGAATAATGGGATTGTTTTTTATGTCGTTAACTTCATAACCTCTTTGAACGAAGCTAAGTTTCTAAAGTTCCTTTCGGTAAAGGATACATAGAAAGCGATGAAGATGTTATAGATCAATACGTATTTGCGTTTACCCAACGTCATCGTCTACAATACCCGTACTAACTTTACGGCGGTAAAGTTTTTAAAGAAATTCAAGATAATGCGTATTTAGTAAAAGTAAATGCCTATAAAAGTCTACTAAATTATTGGGAAGGTTAAAATGTTATACTCTATACTTTGCCGTGTGTACAATATCTTTACGTTAGAGATTGAAATCTTTACAGATTTAGAGGCACGCCTTTAAATGGCAGTACAGAGCCTAAACAACACCATAGGCCCTAACGGCCTAATACCAACGTTGTTGGTCTTTAAAAAGTACCTACGCCTAACTAACAAATCGCCGCCATAGGTAAGTACCCAGAAGCGAGCTATAACTAACAGATAAGTTTAAAAGGAAATATATAAGGAATTAATACATCGTTATGTTAACGATACCCTTAACACCAGAAAATGCGCTATAACAATTAACTTACTTGCTTTGCCGTTATAAAGTAAAGTATTCGTATAGACGGAGCCGAATAAATAGGAGAGCCTATACAAAATCTTAATTGTCGCTAACTTTCAAGTAGTTGTTAAAACTGATAACGTTCCTATATCTTTTCTAATAACCCAAGTTAAGCCTTATGTCAACGCTACTAACTATAAAAACTATGAAGCTAAAAGACTAATTTAAAACGAACCGACTTAATACATCATCGATAAGCCGATGAAACGTTGCCGGTACGAACGACCCCCGAAAAAAAGGAATATTAAAAAAGAGAAATATTTATCGGGTTTTATCCATAATAATACTTAGGTAAATAGGGAATAAAAGGATACCAAAAATCTGGTATCAAAGCTTCGAGCGTAAGGTATTACAAAAACTTTCAGCAAACTTTTTAATGAAAGAGATAAGGTGGATATTAACTTTTTATTGATTTGAGAAGTTATATAATTTGTATCAAAAGCCGATTTAAACCTTGGAAAACTAAATGGTACAGCTTTAAATTCATAATTATTTACGAAGTTAAAGGTGAAATTAGGGCGCAATCCTACGAAAAATTACTTTTCATCGCTTGAATATACGTCTATAAAGATAAAAACTAAACACTTACGTAATTGATTTCTATTTAAAAGATTATCAAACGTTTAATTGTCGTTTTGGTAATAAGTTTACTAGTTTAAACTAAAGGTAAGTTTAGGTTCAATAGCAAGGAAATAGGGTAAACTTATTTATAGTTAGTAAGAGATGTACAACGAATCGTATTACTAGAATTGTCATAAGAATTACTGCTTATATATCTATTAAAAACTGAAATACGATATATGAACTCGTTATACTAAATACGTAAAATAGGTGTTGAGTAGTTTTTAATATACCAATCGCATTTTAAATCACAGTTAGGTATAAAGTCATCAACATACGACCCGAACTCGCTGGTCATGTAGAAAAAGGACTTCAGTTGAGTAGGTATGTTAATTAAAGATACCTTTTTCGTTGGGATGAAAAAATTTGTAGTATCGAACTTACAGGCGATTAAAAACTTGAAGTTATGAAATTGTAATCCGGTAATGAGGTTAACAAAAGGTAATCAACTTAATTTAAACGAATTGTCAATCTGTATACTTGGTATTAATATTAGCTTTAATTTTTTCCAAAAAAATACTGGGTACTAATTTGGTTATAATCGACAAAACTAACGTAACCAAGGCCTAACAGTACTTGAAATAGCGTTCCTGCAATATTTATATTGCTATCCTGTGTTAGATGAAGGTTTTTTACGACGTTTCTATCGCGGCGTATATACAAAATCCAACAAGTAACGACTTTAATCGGCTGTATAAAAAGATTAAATACAAAATATGAAATTTGAACCAAGGGCTTAATATAATCCTAGTTAACCAGTTAAGAGCCAAGATAATAATCTTTTCGAATAGGTATTTTATAAACAACACCGACTCATCTTTATAAATAACCATCCTAATAACCTTCGTTGATAAAAATGAACGATGAAACAAATTTAATATTATCAGTAAAATAATTCACTAGACCTCAGTTAGATGTAAAATGATTATTCTAAATGTGTTAACCTTAAAATTCCAAGGCATAAGAACAAGTATTAATTTAAGTATAGTATTATGAGAAAACCTTAACGTTATTACTAGGTAGTAAAAGAATTCTCTCATTCTGGTGGTAATCTGTACCGACTCGAGGAGTTTATTCGAACGACTTTTGAAACGCGGAACTACTAGTGAAAAACGTCCGATAATCGACTGGAGAACACTTTGCGAAGCTTAAAAAAGGAAAAAGATGAAGGAGTTCCGATATATTCACGACAATATTAGTCCTATAAATTTTATAACGAAAGCATCTCTAAATTAGACTCTTATAAGGTTTTGAAAGAGTGATGCACCAAGTATAAATATTGAGAGCTACATAAATAGGCTTTCCGGTAAGCTTAAGCTACGTAACAGTAGTAAGAGATATATTAGCAAATTAAAATATTGTTAAGGGATTAACTATGACGACTTATTTAATTGGTACGATCAAAGTAAAAGATTATATGGGTTTATAACGAAATAACACTTTATCGGAGTCGATAAATTCGAACGTTGAAGCCATAAGGCAACTGAAGGCAATTACGGTCAATTTGTATGCAAATACGTGTATTTTAATACGGAGGTCAATTAGAATTGACAATTAGTTTAGCCAGCTGACAAAGTCCCAGTTTAGCGTTTACCAGAAAATATTGGTTAACCCCAATAGTATGCAAAAACAAATTAAAAAGTCACCAGTATTAGAATAATAGTATTTGTAATGCAATAGGTCAACTTTAATAACAGTAAAGTTAACTATACTAATTGCAAGTTAAGTGTATTGATTTATGTGTACCTACTGTAATTGACTACAATTCAAGTACATTATGACCCCACTTTATACTAAATCACAGGCCAAACAACTAGCTATACAAATTACTGCGCAGATCGGATAGCTGTATACAAAACTTAGAACAATAGAACCACCACTTGACTACGCAATACTACTATTACTTCGATCAATCGAATCGACAACGTTGCAACGTCTAAATCTCTAGCAACATTTTTTCCATTTTCACGAACCACATACGTTGTTAGTCGTCATAATATTATTGATGAATGTTAGTTGGGTTAGAGGGGTTTAAAAGGGATAGGTTTCTTTTATGATGGATTTGGGTTTTCATTATTTTGGTGATGAACGACGTGGTGATAGCACTATACGAATCCAGTGTAACTGTCATTTCAATTTAAATACTCTAATTTTTTATTATTATTTTCAGGAAAAAGTATGAAAATGCACTTTTTCAGACTCTCATTTTACCTCTTACAAATTCGTTTCGATTTCTATACATTTGTGTAATAAATTCGTTGTTAGAATAAGTAAAACTTTGTTCAAAACTAACGCTTGTATCGTATATGTTCAAAATGAATAATATTATATAATATTAATCTTTATAATTATAGGTGGGAAAGTTCAATGCTAAAACTACAGTACGAGTAAACACTCATCTATTTTTTTCCAATAATATATTATAAGGCTTTTTAAGTTAAAGCCTGTTCATCATAATGTAGTTCTACATTTAAAAAGTTCTCATCAATTTTAAAATGAGGATTAGTGGTAGGTATTTATAGGAACAATCTTTATAAAGATTAGTTCAAATTTGATAGTAATACGAGAATAGGGGTCTATAGTTTTAAATGAATCATAGGTTTTTTAAAATATTAGAGTTTTCAAAAAAGCGAAAGTGAATAGTAATTATCTATATGTGTATCGGGGAAATTCTATTATCATTTAAAGAGTTTTCGTGTATTGGTTAATAATTTGGACGATTTTCCGTTAGATTCGTATATTAAGGAAAATATGCATTCCCTACATACATTATCGCACAATTAAAATTCAATATTTTAAATTTTCAAAGTAGATGGTAAGCTTGTTATTGTGTAACAGATTCGTTATCATAGGTGGCTGCGTATTTTATAATTGGTGTGATTTATGGAAAGACCTTTTATATTACATTTCAAGTTTCCTACAAATAATCAACCAATGTACAAGTTCGAAGAATTCAACTATATTCAGTTATATTCCAAACATAATTGTTTGGATTTTCGAAGAAAAAAACTTGAAGTATTTTGAATTTGATTTGATTATTAATTGTAAAATAAATGAAAACATTTTAACGAAAAATTAACTTAAAAAAGTTTGAATAATTAATTCATTCATTTTCCTCTATTCAAATGTTTTAATTGCTAAATTCCAATAGGTTCTCCAGTAACAATACATCTAAAAATAATGAATCTAAGTCTTGACGCGCAATCTTACAATGTGTATAACTATTGCTTTTTCCTTTCAAACTATATGAAACGCAACTACTTAGCCAATTAACATTAAAACTTTCGATCTAAAGACTTGGAGAAACTTTAAAACATGTATAACACTTTCCTCCCTCATGCTGAGGCTATAGTGAATATATATTGCGTAACGATTACAACTTTTAGAATTATTTTAGATTTTTGGTAAATGTATTACAGTAAACTTTATAATCTTTTTAGATATGAAACTCTGACAATTCTTTCATTATCACCGTCAAAGGTGGATTAAGCGACCAGGTTTTGACTTATTGATTCCAAACATTTTTACCTGTCAAACTGAATATTATTACCTCCGTTACATGATGAATTTGATGGTATTTTGCGAAATTAACGAAGTTTTCAAAAGATCCATTGACTACGATATTTATCTAGCGAACTACCACCTCAATTGGAATATTATGAAATGTTTATACATTTTAGAATAAAGGAAAAAGTCGGAAACGATAATTTTGAGTTATATGTCGAGAAGCAGATGATTTAGTAGTGAATAATGAAGAATGTATAAGTTAGAGATGATATATTAGATCAGTATATCCGTTTGGTTGTTACGGGTCGCAAAGAGTTGAAATACGCTCTAGAATATCACAACACCACCTATAAGTGATTTATTGGCTAACTATTCCTTTAGTTTACTATTCTGATGATATATATTCTAAGATTAATTGACACATTGCCATAAAACACAACATCGTTATTCATGAAGGGGATAAAAACCGCGTGTTGATTTATCATATCAATCAGATGAATAGAGAACTCAAATGATTAGGGTAATATAATACCTTGAACTTGAAGTCTGAAGAGTAAAGCGTGTAAGGTGGATACTTTGATCCAATTTTAAGTTAGTATAGTCAATTTACTTTTCAGAATAATGTTCAAAACTTCTGGGTTTATAGTCAATAAAGTCTTGAGTTAATGCGTTGAATTACGACCGAACGTCAATCGAGGAAAGTAATATATAATAGTTATTACCCTCTAGACATTGTCCGGGAATATATTACATGCGTTGTGGACTTAGATGACATAGAGATAAAATATTAGAATTTCCTAAGGCTATTAACCGGAATAAAAATACTGGTTTTAAATGATTATAATAAATAGTCGATAATGACTTCCTATATAGTCTAAAAAGAGAAAATCCTACTATTTCGTGAAGAGAGACAATACCAAACCTATTAATTTATTTACCATTCGCGACTGTTATGCGAAACATATTTTTTAGGGTATTATACAACTCATTAATGTAGTGTAGTACTAAGTTGGAATATATTAGAAGTCAGTCATCCTGCAAATATATATATATATATATATATATAGTGTTGCAGAATTTGATTATACCGACGCTAGTAGGGTTAAAGTTAAATTTGGCCCTAAGAAAGAACTATTTTTACTTGAGTCGAAGATTATGATTATAGTTGTTAGACTTGTTTTTTCTACATTTTCAAACAACTTACTCCCTTACTCAGGATTACTCTACATTTAATTTCACGTGAATAGAGATTTTCTTTTGTGTAATCGATATGAAAGACCTTAAGGTTAACCTTAACCTTCAAATTAATGAACTTGTCAAAGGTAATGGCTAAAGATCACCATTGAATTTAAAACGTTGACCCTTGCGGTTTCATTTGTCAAGACTATGAAGTATGTTATCAAATTCCATGGAGTTAGAACTTTATGAATTATATTGAAGGATTTATAAATATACAACTAACATATTAGAAAAATCATTAAGGTATCTTACTACGAAAACGTAGACTTGTACATAATAAAAGGAATTGAAAGGCTTTATTATGTTTGTTAAACGCATTATCAAACTTCCGTGATCTTCAAGTTAAACATAAAAAAAAAAGATAATATCATAAACTTAAGTTATTAGTTAACGTGATTTCTATTCATAATAAACTTTCAATATACTTTATTCATCCATTGATAATATTCCATGATATTGAACTATTTTGAAATCATTACGTTCATAGAAATATGTGAAGCGTTTAGTACATTGGATGTGAACACATGTTGAGGATCTTTGCACGTATTAGTCTACGAGGTTGTTATATATGTAATTACGATAGATATTTAAAATAATATTAACTCTATGTAAATTAAGCGTAAATAAGTACCTAATATAGTCGATTAGGGTATCGATGAACTTCAAAGAACATAGGCGATTTCACTTAAATTTAAATATATATTAACTTCAAAGATTTAAATTTTACTAGCATAGAGACGAAAATGGAGATGTAAGTGAAAGGGTTTCAAGACTCTATCAACTTCAACGGCCTAATGGTAATTTTTCAGGTATTTTGAAGGTAACTACGTATAACAATTGAATTATGTTTGTTGTCAAATTCCCAAAAGCGGGTTGTGGTAGATACTATGTTTGAAAGAACTAAAGAAGGAGTCTTTAAGCCACAAAATGAACGATTCGTTCAATACTAGGAACAGATCATCAATAAAATATTGGTTTCTTTTTACAGATATATAGCGAAGATTCTACGTGTAGAATGCTAGGAAAATGGTAAAGACTACATTATATCTGAAGTATTTAAAATTAAAACATAGTAGTTGAAACCATTAAAGATCCGGAGAAATTTCGTATTATACTAGTTAAACTATATAAAAAGATCTTAAAGTTAATGAAAATCTTTTCGCCAAGTAAATCAGTTCATATAAACGTTTTGAACAGATTTGTGTATAAACTGAGGCATTGAAAATGGCTTGGAATACAGGTGAAGAAAAATATATATAATGAGGAAGAATATGAGAACGAAAATTCGAAGAATATACTACAATATACTATGGTGTGGATATTATAAAGAAATAAGTATGACAACGAAATAGACGTTGAATTAACTGCTAAAAATATTATTAACAAACTGGGCAAACAATTTGGAAAAAGCTACCGATTTGAGATTAATACTTTCCCTGCTCGTAGCGTAGTTCAATTTGCTCTACTAGTAAATTATTAAGGACAAGACGTGCCGATTGTCAAGTTAAGGATAGTCCACTAAAGCAAGTGCAAAAATACAGACTGACAGTACGAAAACTTAAGTCTAATTGTTTATGGATGCATTTATCAATTTAAGAACTCCATATTTATTCAATCCAATATAATACAGATGATCATCTTTCACTTAATTGTCGTAATTATGGCCAGTTGAACTGTTGGCGTAAACGGTCAGTTTACTTTTAACGGTTGCGATATTTCATTAACGTATATCTATTTCATCCTTGATTTTTAAAGAATCGTATTTGGAAAGTTTCTAGAATAGCTAATGAATAAATTGACTATTCGATGGTTGATACACTGCAATGAACCTTTAAAAGAATTGGTAAAACTAAGTCTCTTTTAGGTTGGAACGTATTAAATACATGTTGAAATTATAGGAGGAATAAAACAATTAATGTTAAATTGATATATATGGAATACATAAGGTAAATACTTTGACATCATAAGTATGTAAATGAAAGATATACAGCTTCTTGGTATTCCCGAATTTATACCAGCATAATATTGTGTTATTGATGATTTAGAACCTTAAAAACGTAAGCTTCTTAAAACATGGTTAAGGGTTACGTAATTGGATTTCAACTAATCCTTAATTAGTATTTATGTAGTATAATATGATTATAAATATTCCATTTTTCACTATCAAATGAATAAATTATAATTATGACAAATATTGACAAGGTCAACCATGTAAGATAGCCACTTTATCTATGTCAAAGAATTGGAATGGCTTATTTTATCAAATTTTACGAATCAATAACATTTTACGATTTATCGGTTTCTGTATAAGTTTACAATACAAAGATTAAAATATTTCATAGGGAGAGTGAATTTATTAAATAGTAAATGAATAGATCGTATGATGGAATTATTATAGTATTAGTAGATTTGATAAACATAAAGTTGATAGTTGTATGAACGGTTTTTTTGTTAATAACGCCAACCGTATGTTTGAGATTCAATTACTTATGATACCAGTTTATGAATATACGTCTCATAAGTTATTTATATAAATAAAGAATCTTGTACACTAAATGTCTATTAGATATAAGTTTATATCCCAAAACTTGTTGCTATTTCAATATCACGATATAATAATAGATTTAGATATCGGTATAGTAACCTAACATATATTAAGGATTATTCACAAACAATTGATGTTACTCTCTGTATTTGTAGTTGCTTTTAATACCTTCCAAAGCTTTCACAAGTATATTTCAAGCTGATAACAACTAATAAAATACGTTGAATGATAAAAGAAATGATATTGAAAAAGAAATATAAAGCTGTGGAAATCAACGAATTTAGATTAATTAATATTCAAGAACACCCTTCCGATTTAATAACGAAAATTACGCCTAACAGCACCTGAAAATAAGTTTATATCTAGGGTAAAGTCGATTATTATCATGAAGGAATACGTGGACCAGCTGATACGTTTATCACATAACAAAAAAACAAACTTCGAATATTTTGACAAATAGGAAAACTACCAGGGTAATTGTCGGGTAGGTCTTTATTTCAATGTATGAATAAGACAGTATAGTATTCAAAGAAGTTAGTAGAATGATGGAAGCGCCCAAAAAAGCATATGGAGAGTGCTCACCTCAGATGAGAGCTTATAAGCTCTTATCTGGACTGTGACATTTTACCATGCACTTCGTTAGCGTGCTCCTTCACACTTACTAACTATAGTAATATCTAGTAATCTTTATACTGGTAATGTTTATTTTTTTTCGTTATCTATCTCTTATTTAGTAACCATAATTTAATTATTATAAAGTTTGAATTGTTTATTCAGTAGTGATGGTGGTGTAGGCTATAGTTTGTTTTGGAACGTTTGCGAACTTTATAAGAATATGATTATCTATGATACGTGTTGTAGATTTAATATAAGGAGTGTATCTCCGTCGATTCGGGTAAAATTGCCTTATTTTTTTCCTTTATCAACAACTAATCATTTCCAAAATAAGCTCACGATTAATTATACAACACTTTTTCATTGAATTAATCACTTAATCAATAATATATACTATTTTTCTGTAGGTTTGAACTAAATCCTTATTTTTCATATAATATACTTAGTATATCTCGTAATAAATGTCGTCGTTCGTAGCTGCAGTTCGAATGCGATTAAAAAGTTATAACTACCGCTCGAGTCTTTACTCAAAGCCCCTCTTTCTACTCCTTTTTTCCTGCCACCATTACATATCCTCTCTCCTCTTACTTTCCCCCCTTTACTCAACTACAATTAAAATAGCAGTACAAGTAACAATAATAACATCAGTAATAACAATAGAAACAGTAGTCGTACAAGGTTATAAGCCTTACCGTCTTACCACGAGTAAAAATCTCGCTTCTGCTCATAATGTGGATATTACTATATATTCTCATAGATAGTATAAAAAGGCCAAGTGGCAGTGTACTGTACTGCAAGAAGCTCTTCCGCAGAGTTCACGATAACTTGTCACGCTGCAGGATACACTTTTGAAAGACGCAAAGTGTACCATAAATAGAGTGGTCTGAAATAGTTATTCCAGAGAATACAGAAATGAATGGAGAGGTTTGGAATAAGTATTCCAAAGCGCACTGCAAACAGGGCTACTACCAGAATATGAGGTTTATAAACTTTTATACGTGGCATACACTATCTAAAATATTTTTCCCGGTCCATTTATCTTTTACTATAATAAAACCAATTTTATAATTACTATTTTACTATTTTTACTTTACGTAGAACAGAAAAAAATCTTACCGACATTAAATAATAGCCCATTCGGTCGACTATAAACGATTTAAGAAAGAAGAGATAATATAATTTAAATACCTATAACGGGATACTATAACGGTTTTAATTATTCGAATTTTAATACTATGTTTATACAAGAATTATGCAGGATATATATAGAGTTCATCAATGTAAAATAACCTTATAACGAATAAATTTGGTACAATGTTATTAACTTTTATTTAACGTTTTATCTATTGAAAAATCTCTGTTACGCCACTATTAACCCTTATTTAGCGCTTTGATATACCCGGACATCTTTTGGAGAACATCCTATCACGTACCAGGCTACATAAGCTAAAACCCCCAAGATTCAAAACCTTTCGTTTGGAATCAACTGACTTAAACTTCAGATCCAAAACGATTACGAAATATAGGAGCGGTCACAAGTACATCATCCAAAACGCTTACGAAACACAAAAGCTATTACAAATATAGCATCCAAACCATTCACTTCACTAAAAGAGGCCACGATGGGTTAGTCCGGACTGCTTACTAAATACAAACGAAGAAACATATTACACCTTCTTACACACTCATTTCTTTTTGCTATATTCTCTATTCTACGTTCTCCCTACATGTTTTAAGTTTAGTTTTTACGACATTGAAGTTTTTCTTACCTGTTTAATTAGTATAATTGTACTGAGTGTTAATAAAACTAATTCAAAATACCTAATTGAGTTATAATAACATTCCAGTTACATATCGTTTGAAATCTATTTACATTAATAAGTGTTCAAAACTTTTCTTCGATCGCCTTATTAATTTTTTCGACCTTATATTTACCGTTTATAAAACAAACTACCCTAAACATTGAAATCTAAACGTACCCAAATCTAACCACGACGCGAAACCAAAGATTTACGCCTTTCTAACATATCAGGTTTATATAAAAATAATTAATTTTAACCGGCCTCAAGTACTTGTAACAATGGAACTAATATCAATGATACCATAGAAAGCTGACGTTTACTTCGACTTCTTAGTCGAGAATATGAGAATGAAGAATGTTATAATACAAGAAATACACTAGGGCCTTGAGGATAACATCATCGATTTACGGGTTAAAAAACTAAACCAATATACGGAAAACAAATATATTTCATCCGTGACTTTTGGCTATGAAATATAAAAAACCTAAAAACCAAATATATTAGTTAATCTTTATAAAACAAATTCGAATCGAACGTTAGGTATATAACAAATAGTAAACCACTTTATTGCCAAAACCAAAAGAATTTTACTTCGAAGTAAAGGTATTAATACCTCAGGAGATAGGAATAGCTGCTTTAAAAAAAACTTTATTCGAAATATTACGACTTAATGATTTTCATAGTTAAAAAGATAAAGATATATATCAAACTGAATTTATAGAAGGATATTACTTAACGGAACATAAAAACCTGGTGGTAAAGGATATACGGACGAAAAGACGAATACTAGGCATGAAAAAACCCAATACTATACCCGCAACCTCAATCAAAAACATAAACCTTAAAAAAAAAAAAACCACCGACACTCTTATTTACTATACGAATAAAATATACCCTTATACCAGTAATCATTTTAAAGTAAAACCAAATACTAAATCACTCCTCAAATACGACTGATACCTCTTTTAGCTAAAACGGGACCGGCCGAAACACCGAAAACATCTCGTTCGTCTATAACAAGAGCGGATGAAACACTAAAAACATCCTATTACAGGAAACAACGAGCGACGAAAAACGCCAATACGTACCCTACGAACCAATACCAACCAAATACGACCCCTACCATAACCTTTCGCTGCATCGCTTTCCCAGTAATAAAAACAATCCTATAAAACTTGTCAACTTCGTCAAACTTAAAAATAAGGACGTAAATTACAACGGTAAATCATACGATATATTCGACAACAAGATATGTGTTAAACTTCATTTATATAAGAAATTGGATAACGAACCGTTCCAATTTGATATCATTTTATCTGGTATGATATCCGGGTAAGTTAAAAAATAGTATATATACTACCTTATGTAGGTAAATAACTTTTCCAAGTATTATAATCGTCCAAAATCCTATTTCGATATAAAAATAAATTTCGAACTTTACTATAGGGATTAGATTAGTATAACTTAGAAATCCATAATAAACCAATAGGTAAACGCCGATAAAACCGTATAGAATGTTCTTACCGCCCTGTAATCTAAAGTCCGGAAATACAGAACAGTAATTAAACTGAAGTATAAAAGTAATAAATTATTTATCTATGAATTTACAAAAGTATGCCGTAAAAACACAGATCTCGACCTTATTCTTTTTAGGCTTAAACGTGACTTAAAAGACGTTTATAATAGTTTCAAAACATCGTTTAAACCATTTATATGCCATAACATATTCACTAGGCTTGAAATAGAAGATATAAAGTGTATCCCAAACAAAAAGATCGCCTAGAATCTAAGTATTAAGGAAGAACCCATAGCAATAAGGAGTAAAAAAGACTGTTCAAAAATAGGCGAAATATATCGCGAATATAGGAATATATGTGAAAAAATATACGAAACTAACCGGGTTTGTAAAAACGTTACATGGTAAATAGAGAAACTGGTTACTAGTTTACTAATTACCTAGTTTACGAATAAATTCGAATTAAACGTTCGTTTCAAGCTGATTATACATTGAAAGACCAGAAAAAAGCCAATTTTACATACAACTAAATAAAAGCGTACATAATAAAATTAACACCTACCCGTACGAATACACCTCTGGGGAAAAGGTTTTTGAAGGAAATAATACTTACTTATCGTCCGAAAATAACGAAACCGTCTAACGCATTTTTAAAAGCTTATAAGATGCCTTTTTTCTATATATTACAGGATTTAAAAACGCAGACGAAGGATTTAACGCCTATATAACGTTACAATTTACACTTTTAAACAGATATATCAACCGTTAGGGAATTATACCCGATATCGATGTTATTAAAATCTTTAAGGCTGGGAAATGATAATTCTATGTGTTCATAGCGAAATTCCCGAAGTTTTAACTAAATCAAACTGGAAAACACGGAAAGGTTTTATTTAATAAAGTTAAATTATCCTCGTTTTGAACGGTCGTTATAAACACACGATTCTAACCGGCTACATTTTACGTGATAAATTTGGAAACATTATTCTTACTTTTGCTAGTTAATATAAACAAGGTCGGAATCAATATCCGAAATAAGACCAACCAGCTTATCTACGCCTTGGATAACATATCCGTACCGCTTCAGATTAAATTCAGTAACTTGTGGTTTTCCTCCGGAACAGATACAATTCAATCTATTTACTTAAAGTAGTTGAAATTATGGATATTATACCGCCGATTCGAATACCCGGCCACAAAACGCCTTTTACGATTGATATACGTTGCAAGCCACATAGATATAAAAGAGTGCGTATTTAATGCCATGAAAAAGTTTTACTATAAATTTAAGCTATATTTACCAGCTTTACAAATGTTTAAATTTTGCCTATAAAACGATTTAAACTTCACTTACGAAGTAATTATTAATATTACATATTTTAATAGTTAACTGGTTATTTATGCTTTGAACGCTGCGATATTATTTTAGGTCAGTTTTTTATACGAAGCGTTTACGTTATATATTGTTTGAACGCTTTAATTAACTGTTTATTCAAAGTTCATTAAGAGCTTTCGAATTAAATTACACACGACGCTGGCACATCTTTCTATTCCATAGAGTGGTGTTTATGATTAGGATTACCAGTTACGATCATAAATTAATACGAGTAAAAACACCTTAAGGCATTAACAAATATACACGGTATTTAAAAACGTCTAAATAATACATACATTATTATCCAATAAGTTAAAAAGTACCAATTTTAAGGAATTTATCCTGTAAATAGCGGTTACCGCCATTAATAACATTCTTGGATCGAGTAGGCTTATCTCTATACTCCTTACTTTTAATCTTTACCCATAGATACATATAAACTTTATACTATTATGAATTATGCTACAGAAGGAAAATGCTATCGTGAAGGCTATGATAGCATTATATTTTTTAAAGGCTAAAAAATATGTGTTTATATCGTTAGTCACAAGGAATAGCCTACGCGAAACTGGTATTCTACACTCAGCGTTACAATCTAAGGTCCTGGTTTGGAAAACTAAGGAAGGATAAAATAGTCCTTTTAAAATCAATGGGTTTAAAGGTTATAATATGTTTGTTAATTTTCCCCATGGTATAAATTCGTTTTGTTGCATAATAGTACGGGAGTATAGAGAAAGAACGATAAACAACAACTCGAAACCGTAATCCGAATGAAGCCATTAACGAAATACCCCCCAAAATGACCGAATTAACCCCCTTCCGGTTCTAAACTACTCTCCGAATTACGTATCCGGCCTGCTCCCACCAAATGAAAACGGTCCTCCTATACTAACCCCACTAATACCTCGCCGCCGGGGCCGCCCTTTTAATTTTAAGACAAAAAAAAAACACCCGAAACCTTTGCTATAAGCTCTTTTATTATTTAAAAGGAGATAGTAAACCTTGAGATTAGCCTAAAACCTCTCCATGACGATATTATCATCATCTTATGAACTTTATTCGAATAATGCACCTAAATAGAAATTTCTACTTTAATCAATCAAAGCGGAATTCGCTTGGAACGGTTCGATCCAACGATTTACAAAGTCTATGAAAAATTCTCTACCCATCTCGTTTACGAAATTTAAAATGAAACCGAAAAAACTTGCAAAAAACCCTTTAGTTAACGAAAGTTACAGCAACAATGGTAAAAAGGATATTTTAAACCAATTTACTACCATACAATAGGCCAATCACAATTGAATTATTACTATTGTAACTTCCATTAATACACAAAACAACCTATATATCAAACTTCGTAACATGATGCAAATATATACCTAATTTAAGGAGTGACTTAAACGATGTATTTATACTAATATATTTATAGATTTTAGAAAACACCCTCTACTAAAAACGATTTCACGTATGATAAAACTCTTTTACGGCTTAGATAAACTGGTATTTACCGATATAACATTTACTAAAAGCACTATAAGAAACGGCTTAAAATAACAAACTTCACGTTTAACTGGTACCTATAAGTATTAATAATCCGCTCGAAAGGCTTTATATTCACAGGTATATAAACTGATAACATAGTAATACAATTGAAAGTATCGTTTTCAATATTTAAAAAGGGGAAACTTTAAAGGCCGGCTGAAAAGGGAAACCCAAAACATACCATACAGATGATTATATAATGAATTTCAACAGCGCTACCATCACTTTCCGGAATGGTGTTTTAGGCCTTACGTAAAATAGGCAGGTAAACGAAGTTACCTTTATCGTTTTAAATCACGAAAAACAAGCCGACGAATATAAATGCCAACGCGTACATGGTGTTGAGGTTACTTTTTCAATATAGCTGAACGCAGTATTTACCTTTTCGGTCGCCGTGCAATACCAAACCTCCCTGTTGAACAATATATACAAAACACTTAAAAAGTGCTTCTTATAGAAAATAAATAATATGAAACACGTTTTACAATTTGTACTGTTAAATATACGTATTAAAAAACTATTCGTTTTCACTAAACGCTCTTTCACTAATAATTCTGACTACAGTTCGCAAATAAACTTCGTCCCAATCCTCTGTAACGAAACCTTAGTATAAAAGGGTTTTACTTTACGTAAAACATTAATTCACTAAAGCTTTACCAAATATAAACAGGTTATACAAAAAGTTTTAACCTCCGAAATTTATAATACAGTTAAGAGTTTCGACTCGGAAATTACTAGAATAATGACGATCCGAATAATTATTTCCAATCTTAATTTACACTCTATTTCTTTTATTATATACACTTATTATTTTTCTTTTTATAAATGTTGAATTAAATAAAATACTAAAAAGAAAATCTTTGATAATTAATATTATAACTTATCGCGAGTTATATTAACGCCATAAAATCGAGAAAAAAAGTAAAATCGACAAATATGAAAACTGATGAACATAATAACTAAAACTACGTCGAACGGAGTATTAAAAACATCAATATCAAGAAGTACATTATTTTTAAGGTTACTAAAAAGGTTTTATGGCCCTAATAAACTATTATTCAATTCTTATCGTTTTAAATAATCCAAAATCCGCTACTCGCTTCGCTTCCTGATTTATACTCTTATTTAACCCTATCATTTCGCGCCGCTTCTAATATTCTGTTACTTTTTATTCTATATACCTCAACCCTGCCAAGTTTCTCGTTCGTTTTATTTTTATTTTTGGATTTACCATCTTGCGCCGGTCCCGAAATATCGTCATATTTCTATTTACACTTCGCGGACCGATCATTTCTTTTCTCTATTCGCCCTCTTTGGTACGAATATACGACTTCGTAACTCTTTTCACGTACTTACACCCTATATTCTTCGTATTTCGGACTTACTGGATATTTTACTACTTAACGTTTGCTATTATCACTTATAATATCGAAACACATTTAGCATATTGTCTCCCATAATTTAACTTGCTTTAAGTTTCGTTTATCATTTACAAACTATTAGTTTCAAGGAAACCAATAACATTAATAGGTTCGAATGCGCTAACCTAGCTAAAAGGTGCAGCTAATTATTACTAAACGGAAAGAGAGAGAGCAAATCTGTCACGTCCCTACTATTCTTCTCGCCGCCCTCACTCTTTGTGTTAGCGCCACTGTTATTATCGCTATCGATGCTATCGGCGCCGGTAAGGATACGGCCTTGCGCCTTCGGTTATATACCATTGGGTAAAAGCGTTTGGGAATATTTATCCTCCTCCCAACAACGTACGATATTGTCGTCAAACTCGCCTACACAATATATACGAAAACCCCGTTTCCAGGAAGTAATAGCGGCTACCGACTCCTTAGTCCGCCGGTTAACGCCTACTACTAATTAATGTCGGTTTTTTTGGTTATTTACGACGGCAGTTACTATTTTTTTCGAAACACCCTAGATATTGTTTTTTTAATATAATGATTTTTTTAAAGATCGGTTGGAACTTACTATCCAGCTGGCGAACGCGTAATATGGCCTCGACCTACGGTACTAGAACCAATAAAACGGGGGTGTATTCATTGCTAGTCCGTTTGTAACAGTGGTAACATATCGAACGACCCCCGATTTCATGGTAATCATTAATAAACTTTCCTACAGCCGCGAATACGACACACAGCATGCAAGGCGTGTTTATTAACTGCCTAGGGTTACGGACCCAGGTACGCCGCTCTAACACTTTATGTATCAAAGAGGCTTTGTGACGTACCCTGGCAACACATAGCTCCAAATGATGAAGTAAATCCGCTTCGTACTCCACGTCTCGAAAAGTATTCTAAGAAATGATCGGGTGGATTTAGGGAATACAAACCGTGGAGTGACTTCGTAAATTTACGTTTACGGTGCCGAAGAGACCCTACGGATAATAGGGTCTTTATATGCTAGGAAAGGGTAAGGTTTATAACCTTAAGATGAAGGGGGAAAGGGAGGGGGGAGGAGAAGAGGGAGGGGTAGCCACGGCGGCAAAAGCTGGCGAGGTCGGTGAAGGGGTAGCTGCGGCGGCGAAAGCTAACAGGGCTATTAAAGGGGTGGCAACAGCGAAGGAAAAGGAGGCTAAAGGGGAGGCGATGGTAGTGAAGGGGAAAAAGGCTAGGGAGGCGGCGGCGGTAAGGTATAGAGAGGCTAAGGAAAAGGCGGAAATTCAGGATATTGTGTCCGAGGAGGGTGGGTTATTGATAGTGGTGGTAATGGTGTTATAGGTAGTGGCAATAACAGCGGAAACGGCGGCACGACGACGTGTGCGCAGCAAACAGCGCCTGGTAGATCGCGATTTACATGGTATTTATTTAAGAACAAGGGTAATATATGAATATTAGTCTAATAACCTACCCATTGAAGCGGTTTAAATTAGTTAATTAGAATTAATATTACACAAAATTTGGTTAAGGACTTATATTAATAATAGGTACGGGATTTTAAACAAGAAAAGAAAAGATATTTTTCCGAAACCAATAGTGATATTCTTTATACTAACCTAAAAACACGTGTTGGTGTAATCCCTCATACGTAATCACCCATATAATGCCTACGTAATTACACCCTTATTGAAACTAACAAAAGACTCTATTAACAATCATATCGCTACTAATTAACAATAACAACCAAGCCTTTACTATAATCACTACCGTGGCTAGGAATTACTAATTCGAACCTTTTTAATTAGTACCGTAACCATACTAATACTATGAAACTTGCTAAATTTAGACTGTTGCAATTTATATTATAACTATTGTTGGAAGGCCTTAGACGTTGCAACGTTGTCGATTCGATCGGTCTTCGAAGTAACATTAGTATTGCAGTAGTCAGATGGTGGATGTATTCTTCTAGGCTTAGCAGACCGCTAGCCGATCTGTACTGTAATTTGTATGGTCAATTGCTTGGCTCGTGCCCTAGAGTGAAGTGTAGCGTACTGCACTCTACTTACACCTAATGCGGAAAGTCCGCACAAAGCAATACACTTGCAGTATGGTTAACTTTACTTATAGTAAAGTAGACCTAATACACTGTATGTAATATTATTCCAACAACTATACTATTATTGTAGGATTACGTATACGAATTCGTTACAACTACACTATCGCTACTAGGCGATAGACATATAAGGGGAAAAAAGATTACATATATAGATATTACTATATACCCTTATAAATAGTAAACATAGGCCAAGTAACAATGCACTGTATTGCAAAGTACTCTCCTGCAAAGTATACGATAACATATCATACTATAGGCTGCACTCTTATAAGACGCAAAGTACACTATATATAGACCGGTCTGAATTAGTTATTCCATAGCGCATAGCAATACATGGAGCGGTTTAGAATAAATATTCCAGAGCTCACGGAAAAAAGAGCCACTGCCCGGATGAGAGGTTTATAACCTTTCATTCATGGCGTGCACTGTCTGTAATATTTCTCCCGATCCATCTATATTTTACTACAATAATACCAATCTTATGATTACTCTTCTACCCTTTTTAATTCACATAAAATAGGCATATACTTTACCAACACATAATGTTATTAAACCTCGAAAGCGTAATATTGGCGAGTTTCAACGAGGTACGTAATATTTTCTTTTTTAATCGTAACATATATTAATTGTTTTATAGATGAGGAGAAAATAGCAACAAGTGTTTATCGTTTTGAAACGCACTACGATAATATGCGTTGAGAGATTGGGCGGACATGTAATGCATTCTACTATCGCATTAAAGTAAACAACACCGATTAGTTTAAAACTACACTTTATGTATCGTACATCGCTTCCCCTGCCCTAGGAAAATTATATGGCGAGTATTATTGAAACGATAACCCTTCGACTGAATGTTACTATTATAAATGAGGCGATAACGGGTATGTGTTCGTGTCGGTAGTAACAAATATGTTTGCGAACTTTTTTTACGCGTCCGTTAGTTTTACAGTAAATTGATTTATTGCATCATTAAATATTCCTAAACTTAGTTTATTTATCGCCTATTTCTTTAATACAAAATACCTGGCTTGGGCTAACTTTCGATTAGGTACTTACAAGAGGCTGACGGAAACCACAACCGCTTTTAATGCGTGACGAGTAGGTTTACGCTTATATTGCGTAGAGAAATTCGACGACGTTTTCGCCTATCGTTGTAGAAAGCACGAACTTGACTATCGTCCCTTGCCTCAAGCTATTTGGTCCAAAAAGTAAGTAGCATTTAGCCCTCTATAGGAGAACAACGCCGGTAGCGACGTTGATGATAATAAAGATGACGACGATGACGGCAAAGTTGGTAGTAATGACGACAACGATAATAATATTACTAGTTTTCGGTTTCCCTCCCTCCTTAATTACTTGTAGATGCCCCATTGTTATTGTTTTATCGATATAAGCCGGTTCATATGTAGATGGTTTTATGACAAAATTGTGCAGGAAAACTATTACAATGTAAATGATAACCGCTAAATATTTGGAGTGAAAATATGGGATTTAGCGGTAAATAATTTATTTCAAAATGAAATTTATAACGGAAGTTATTCATAATGAATTGACGGCGTGTAATAAAAAGTGAAATTCGTGGAAAAACATAAAGAAATGTTGTTTATAGGTAGCTAAATTATACAATTTTTTTATAAAGATAATGAAAAAAGTGTTTGTATATACTCAAGTTTTGAATATTCTATTCAGAACGCCTTTAGTTATCTTATACGTTGGTTTCAATTTTCTTTTGATATTTCTCTTATTTCTATTTTCGCGGTGTTCATACGATTAAAGTTAGGCTGTAATATCGATTATACAGCGTTTTTTTCATCTGATTCCGAATTTAATTACATATTACAAATAGAAAGAAATTAAGTGCAAATTACTAAAGGTAGAGGTTGGGTTTTGAAGCTAGAAATAATTATAAAAACTGTTATCTTCATAGTAATGCTGGAGTTCAAACTCTGAACCATTTTATAAATTTTTAAAGAAAGAATGTTCTGTATAAATTGTTTATATTTATTTTATTTCTCATTAACAAAATTATCATATCAAAGAAATCTGTGATAGTTGGATGTTTCATTACCGATAATACATGTAATTGTATTTACGAATTATCATTGTAATTTTGCGAGAATAAGTTATGAGTACAAATAAATAACTTCGCTCTACGTATATCGATAGGTAGAGATCGTAAGCTACGTTTGGGGTTCATGATTTACCATCCAAGGCGATTATTCATAGCCAGGTATTCTTCATTCGACGGTTTTGTTTGATATTACCCAGCGATAGACAGGCTTAACGTCATTTACAATTTTACGAGTGATTCAACCCAGGTTTTACGTGCACGTTAAAATATATATTTATTGGCGCTCTTCATGTTATTTGTGTTAATAAACTTCATTTTTGTCCAACTATCCCTTTTTCATAAGTTTCAAAATATTATTCTTGAGCGTAATTGTTGTATTTGTTGATGTGACTATACAAGAAGATATTCTAAAAGCTTGCTAATTCAGTATACTATAATATACATGAAGAAATCTCAGATATAATCCAAAGAATCCTAATAGAGATCTAGATCATCAAGCTCGTAACTCTGTACTAGTTCTTCTATGATATTAAGTACTAGCTTAGACAACATCTTTATATTAATTATCTGTACTAGTCAGTATTATTTTTCGCACCAGAAAATACTAGTGCCTTATGAATATATCCTCATATATGGTATATTCTTTATCTTTATTTCTGAGTCCTATTAAGTAATTATTGTTGTATCAAGTACTACCTTGCTTTGTTGCTGAGACACTGTACCTGTTGTATTTTCAATAGAACCCATCAAAAAGTATTGTCCGCTTACAAATACGAAGAAAAAGAATAGAAGTAAAAAATGAAACACGGGTAGAGTCAAACGTAAAATAATCGTAGTGTAGGTTTGCAAGGTAGGTAGACGCAAAAAGCAATAAAACTTAGGAAGTCTAATTTGAACTAATAACTTTTACAATAAATAGTCTCTGTTAATATTCCAAGGTTTATAGCAATTATCATTCCACCAATTTATACCTGTAATACCACAATATAACCTAAAGTACAAAGGTTCAAAAGCATTAATCTGACCTCAAGTTAATTTAACTAAACCAAACCTTTATATCCTTGAATTGTGTTTTATCCTTATCATGAGCTTTGTTAATATATCAGCTAATTATTTATTCATAAGAACCTACTTCATACGTATTATATCACGTTTCGCTTTATTCATTACAAATGGTTCTTGAAAGTTAATATATTGAGTGCGTTAATTATACTTTTAGTTTTCAATTAACTTTATACCGCCCTTATTATCGAAGCAAATTGTAACGATCATTGGAATACCTATTCCTATAATCAAGTTACTCATTAAAAGGGTGTTATGAATAATTCTCATCGTGGCTACATTCTTAGTATGTACAAATCAGAGGTATAATTTGTATTCTCACTTATATACCCAGTTAACCGTGCCATTTAAGATTTGAATTATGTATCCATAAGGAGACGTTTAAGTGGTCTTATCACCCTTCTAGTCGAAATCACACTAGCCGTATATTTAAAGTTTGTGCGAATTTTAATGATAATCTTAGCTGAAGTATATAGCGTTTAAATGCGATGATACTAATAATCCTTCACTTATTGATAACATATACTTCTTATACCATCCAAAGTATATAAAGACGTAATTAACAGATGTTATGATTTTTTGTATATGATTGTAATAAAATCGTGACATTACTACTATAAGGAAGGCAATATCCGGCATAGGTTGATATACTATATAACGCAAAGCCTTACTATTTGACTAGTACTTCTTGGTTGCAATATATGAGACTGATCTTCAAGGTGCATAAACATAATAAAAACAAATGATTTAGTAGCGATGGGGATGAAAGATTCATTCCTGATCAGTTCCTTCCCTCTAAGGTCTGAGACTCTTTAAATATATAGATCTGAAGCTAAAATTATTGCATTCGTATCCTTATTTTTAATAAACCTACTCCTAGTAACTGCTTATCCTCTCCTAGGTCCATATACTTAAAGAGCTTTCAGATATTGATTTTAAAGGCTTCAATAACCTTCGAGATTAAGCCTATAATAAGGAAGTCGTTAACGTAAGTATAGATAATGAGTTAACCGCGATGTATGATGTATAACGAGTTATTAAAACTTAACATTTTAAATTTAAAAGCATCAAATAATGCTTTAAATCTTTTTAACCATTATCTTAAAACCTACTTCATCCCGTGCAGTAATACCAAGAGCTAGAAGACTTGGTTTACTATAGGATTTAAAACCCATATCATTCTCTTTATAATTTCCCCAGAAACAAAGTCCCCAATAGTATTTGGAATCTATATCAACACCAGTTCTTTCAGCTCTCTGTTCAAAAAGGCTAAATCGATGTCGATTCAATCGATATCTTAGCCATAGAAAGCAGAGATGGTTACAAGGATTCTCCACGTATCAAACTTTGCTATTTCGGTAAAGGTTTCAATATAGTTTACACTATACCTTTATGTAAATCCTCGTATATCAATTCTAACTTTATACCTTTCTATATGACCTTTAATATCAATCTTAACTTTAGTAACTTTTCCTACGGTTTGGTTATAGCGGTTTCTATCCCTCTTGACAACCTTAAAGGCTTTGAAGGATAACAAGCTTCGCATCTCACTATCGAGGTTTTTTTTCTCAATGTTTAGTTTCCGGGCCCAACAATACATCCTTTATGGTCTGTTATTTCTTTTGTTTCCTAACTGAAAGCATCAAATAGACTACATCATCATTGTCAATAACAGTATCTACTGGAAGATTTACCAGGAAATTGTTGGCTCTTCTCATTAGTAGTTGGCATAGACTCCTTCTTATTTTAGAGTTGGGAGCAGCCATTACAATGTAATAAAGGGTACTAACATCGATGGTTTTAATATATTTCTCATCATTGAAAACTGATTCACTGCTTCCCGTAATGATTTTTCTAAAGATATTCCAGCTCGAAGTGCTAACGATCTTTTTTGGTTAAGTTTCCAGGACAGTCTGGTTAGTCAATCTTCAAAATGTAGCAGGGCTTTGTAATATCAGAAAACTGCCACCAAACAAGAATTCCACTTTCTCCCCATAAATTAGTCTTCTAACCCTTTACTCATCACATATAGGGTATGTAAACTATGATGGTAAATTTGGAATTGAAAAAAAAAGCTCAATATTTAGTCTATAATTTACCTATCCCTTTACTATATTGTTTAAACTATTATAGGTCGTGGTGTGCCAGATCCTGCTTTTAATCTTGATCGATAAATTATCTATAGGAATAGCTATTTGGAATAGTTAGGTCCACAGATAATATAGTACTTTTCTGGTAACGGTACAAATTCGTATGTTTTAAAATATCACTATGTTAAAGCTTTCAGAATCCAATTATCTATGAAGATATGTAGTGAAAATAAGTTATAGAAAAATACGAAGTTGATAAACAAGTTTCAAACTAAATAATCAACAGGATCATTACCTACATCTAAGATTAAAAAAATTAATAGTAAATTTAATACGTGCAATAATTTGGTTTAATCAATTGAAAAACGTATTATATTTCTTTACCAGAAGATATAATAAATATATCACAAATATTTAAGCTATACTTGATACCCGTAGCCACGAAGATACAACATTGGCCTATTAAGTTAGTAGGTATTTCCAAAAATCTATTAAGGGCCCGAATAGTCAATTCTTTGTCCGGGTTTCTATAATAGAAGCCTAGTCATTGTTGATTACTTGGAAAGTTTCTAAAAAGCACAAATAAAATCGCAACATTTTTTTCCTTAGTTTCTCTTAAAACTGTCCAAAAACTGAAATATTAATTTTATTTCATTAAGGATGATATAACCAAACATGATAAGTTGGAGAAAGATATTGAAGGACAAAGAATGATCTGTGTTGTGATAATAGAAATTCTGCGTGGTTTATATTATCAATTAGTCGCTAGTTATCGTAAATATGATGTTATCAATTATCAAGTCAACTGAACACGAGTTTCGGACTTTGATACTCAAGCTGTAGGGCTTGAAAAAAAATTATCGAATTTATGATGAACTTAGGGCACTAAAATGATTGTGGAATAATAGGGTATTATAACATTTATCAGATTTAACCAATACCTATCCTATTGTTTATCCTATATATCAAACTATATCACGCCTTGTTTATAATCTGGGGTAGATTTTATATTGAATTACAAGTTGAAAGACCAATTTCTCGACATTGAAAAAGTGGTGAAATCAGTTCCAATCAGCGTCCACAGTTTTTAGAAATTAGAGCTTATTAGTTGAAAAATAATGGAGTAACGTCAAAGAAGAACAGATATTCATAAGATTTGACGTTAATTTTCGATAGCTTCACATTGAAAGTGGAGCGTGAATGACGGTATTACCAGATTCTAGTACAACCTTTGATTGGTCGTTTAGGAGGATCAACGTAAAAAGCGGGGAATTTGATGTTTAAAGTAGAGATTTTCAAGTTGAAGTGGATTCTTTAATATTTAAAGCAGATACTTTAAGGTGGGAAATCCTGTGTAAGAAACGGCTTCTCATTGACTTAAAACTTTCTATGTAGGTTTTTATATAGAGTCTTTTATAGTAGACCGGTTAAATAGACTATCTTATAGGGCAGTGGGTAATACCATAAAATTATAGTTCCATTGGTGGCGGGAGTCAAATTTACCGTTATCAACTGTAATAGCGACCTCTCTTTCTTACTTTTGACTGATTGATTAACGAAAATTGAATGAATGCCTTCAATTTGTATTAAATACCATAAAATCCCTCACCAGCCTGTATTTTATTACATTTATATAAATCGGTCAGATACTTTCTTCCCAAACTAAATAATTTCCTTGTATAGATTAATAGGCTATCTCTTTAGTTCTTATTAAAGGATTGAATTCGCTATGCGTTCTTAAACATAGTTCTCATCTTAGAAATATGATTTCAATTTACGAATTGTTGAGCAAACAACATTCATTATGTCATTCGTATTCGGCTTGTCCAATCTTGAAACTTGGGCTTAATAGAGGTTAAAAACTAGAAGAAACATTTCATATCCTCAACCTAACGACCTCAATTGATAATACTTCTTCTGATGTTTCAAACGCTATTATAAATAGAGTTGAGGCTAAATTATATAATAAGTGAAGGAAAAGAAGTTTCTTACAAACTTCTTGATTATAGATTGGTCTAATTCCTTTACATGTGATAATGAACTTCAGAGGGGCCTCACATGAATCTTTCATAATAACAATAACAGAAGAAAGTTCGTAAATAATAAAATGAGTAATTATCTTGTAAGCTCCAATCAATTAAAGCATAATTTTTTAAGTTTTTGAAAGATCGTGGTCTATTAATGTAAACAATCAAATTTACCCTGCATCCATAAATACTAAATTCATGTCAATCTTAAAGCTACCCTTATATATATTAATATAGTTATTGATAACATCATATTTTTTGATTACTTCAATCCATATTATTCATTTGAAAAGGTAAAGATTTTCCAGATTTTCAACCATTATAACTTAGGATTCAAAGGAAGTTTGGTTTTTAAAGTTGGAAAGGGGGTTTTTATTGTCCCTTTTATCCCTCTTCATCGATATATCACCCATTTACGTTACTTGAGTTTTCTACTGTTTAAATGGTCTAAGTTAATGTAAATTCTAACATTTACCTCCCTATCAACAAAATGATAAACATTGACGGATTGAAGTTTTTGATTAACTTTACCTTTATATACATCATCAGCTGCCTTTCATTCTTTTCTAAATAAGGCTTTAAGATAAAGAGTCCTATGGAAACATGAGTAGCTTTAAAGTGTAGGAAACTAAAGTATTGGGATTTAAGTAGAATAAATAAACATGAAAGTCCACGACTTAAGGGGCCGGAAGCAATGACAGTCCTTGGTATATGATCAACATTTTCATTGATATTGCTATAAAGCAAACCTTTTAGTAGAAAGAAAATCCATGTTTTAGGATGATATAAGGGCATTTTATAAGTATCACAAGATCTAGAAGAATTGAACATTTTTGATCTCTAGGAGTATGAAGATTATTAAACTAAATCCAGTAAAAAATTATAGTAGAAGGGGATGATCTAACTAATAATATATTGAAATTACTATATAAGAAGATATTATATAGGTTTATAGATTTAGTATACTATAATCTATATGGAAATGTCTTCGAAATAATGAAGAGAATCCTTATAAAGATATCGATTATAAGTTCTAGACTTCATATTATTCAATACTAGTTTATACAAGTAGGTACTAATTCCTCTGTGTTAGTAAGTATTATCCCAGACAAAATCTACGTGTGATTCTCTGTATTAGTCAATACCAGTATTATCACAAGTAAATACTAGTCCCTTATGAAGATATCTCATCTCCGATATATTACTTATCCTTGATACTGAGATGTATCAAGTACTGGTTGTTATACAAAGTACCCAATGGCTTTGCTGATGAGAAACTGTACCTATTAAATTTTCAAAAGTATTGTTAAAATTAATTACAAGGTTTTTTATTCGGTATATTTCATCTTTTTCCCTCAAGTCAGCTTTTGAAAGCTTTTTATTTTTCGAAATAAACAGCTGTATATTATGTAAGCCAAATGTATCGTTAGCTTCTATTTTCATAATCAAGAAGCCATTAAAATACGTCATGTAACCAAGCATGTAACAATAGAAGATGCAGTTAGTTATTTTAAAGTATTCATTATATTAAATTTCATACTGCTCGAATTAATATATTTTATCTTTTACGTGGCCGTAAAATGGTTTAAATTTATGTAGTATTATTTTGGATGTGTGGTGTTTTCGTAGTTCTATAGCTAGGGAGACTTAAATACGTCATTTAAAACGTTTCTATAATTATGTATATGCCGGCATAATATCCTGAAGTTTAAGACGTGAGATATGAGAAGTTCATAGGGATGTAAAAATCATTAAAATTAAACGATAGCTTATTTGTTATAAGGTATGCAATTGGTTTAAAACATCCTGTTTCCTAGCGTTATTGTACCCTTTAATTGTAAAACGTATTATAGTCCAACCTACAATGGTAAGCCAAGTAGGTATCAAATGGATTTTACTATTAAGGTATGGTGGAAGCCTAAAAGAGGCTACCGTGGCCTACCGTACAAGACCTATGAGCATGGCTAGTGCCTAGCCCGATACGTGCCCTTATACGTACCGTAAACGGACCGCGTCCAGTCCGAACCGAACTGGACCTAGACCAGGTATTGCTTATCTCGTTATTTGTATAGTTATGTAACTTATAGACTTAATGGCTAATGGCCTGAGTTTATAATATACCCCCCTTTTTTACGGATGTTATAAGGGTTACGACATCCCATTAGTTAATCGTGGGGTGCGGGCCTTACTTGCTTAGTATGCTGGTCGAATGATAGCCGGTAACGCAGCATTTAATGTGTCGTATAAGGTATCGACCGATCTGACCCTAAGTCGCCGGAGTCATATAACGCGTCTTTAACGTGCTATATAACTTATGAGTCAGTTTAACAATAAGCCGCCAAGTATATATAACGTGTATTTTAACGTAATATATAATGTATCCTTTTTCAACACCAATATCGTATAATATACCCTTTAATGCACCATATAATGTATCGGACGATTCAACCCTAAGTTGTTATTATCATATAACGCGATTTTACTATACCGCCTCACGTATTAACTGGTTAAACCCCGGGTCGTCGACGCCATATAAGGCGTTCTTTAATAAGACATATAACGTATTCACGAAACACCAGGTTATCGGCGCTATATAACGTACCCTTTAAATTACTCTATAATATATCCTTTTTAACGTCGATACTGTATAATTTACCCTTTAACGCGCCGCATGATACCTTGCTTTAATTTTTGAAGTTATGTAACGTATCCCTTATAATACGTAACCTTTATAAAATCCCATTCGTTAATACCTATAATTATAAACGCTCCTACAACCTTTAAAACTTTCTTTCTTCCCTTTTAAAATGTCGCTTTTACTTTACTGTTCATTTTTTTCGTAATAATTTCATTTTTATACTTTATATTCTAATTATTAATTTTCGCCAATATCGTTTGATTATTTCCTTCACGTAGTTTTTATAACCGACGTAATAACAAATCTAATTTAGGTTAAATCGCTGCTAACGCTTTTGGTAAAAGTAATAAAACAACCTACAAAGTATATTACCTTATTATATTTGAATAACTCGTTGATAATCACCTTTGCTATCATGTTCTTATTATAAAAGACTTATTAATCCTTAGTGATAATGAATATGAAAGTAAGCGCCACTTTTTATAAGTTAAAGATACTTTTATATCATATATTAATCGCCCTTTTAACTTCAGTATTCCTTTTATTTATATTCGAGTTTATCGGATGTCAAGCTATTATATGTACCGAAAGGTTCATAGTAACGTAATTCAATAATTTAACTATATGAAAACCCCGACCGTTATTTAATCGCTTTTCATAATATATTCAAAAAAAAAAAATAACGTATGTATAGTCTCGTTCGGTTCACGTGCCCTTTGAAGTTTATTGGGTATTACGACCAAGGATAAAAGCTATATTCCGTCTCTTACGCGTAAACATGAAGGAGATATTTCAGGTTATTGCATGTTTTTATCCTCGCCTTTTCCAAATTAATTAATTAGTTCGCTCGGCTTTGTAATGTTATTCGGGTATAAGGGGTTCTTACCGTACCGGCCATATAGGCTGTTACCCCTTTGACTATACGTTCACGATGCCTTATCCTCTAGAGTCCCTTTTCTTTTAACACTCTTTTGTTACCTTTTACCGTATCGCCTATCTATAGAAACAAGATTCCCTCGGCTAACTGTACGTGAGAGCGTAGCGTCTTCACCCGAAATCATTTTAATAACCTTAGTATACCCTTCTTCAGTTTTAGTCTAAGTAGTCAAAATAATATAACCACGTAATTTATATATTTTATAATTAATATAAGTTACGGTTTCTAAAGTGAAACGAGCGATACCTCATGGTTGGTTATATAAGACTCGATTTTACCTGTATTTTATTTGTTAACTTTATTTAAAAGTGAGTCGATTGGATTGACCGCGAGTTGGCTGAGTCTTGTATCCGAGTCAACCGTATTGCCCGGACCTAAACTAATGTATTATAGTCTTTAGTAACCCGTTTAAAGGGTATTTTATCTCGCTTTACTTTTCGTTAACCGTTATCGTCGGCTTCCCCTAACACCCTTCCTTTTCAACGATATCCGCTATTTTTGTCGTCGTCCCGCGCCCGTTCCGCTTTTTACCAACCCCTTTCATCGGCGCTTACAAGCGCTCGCTACGCCCCTCGTTGTTTCCCCCTACCTGCGTCTTTTAATATCTGAATCTAATTATAATAAAGTTCTTAACATGAATAACACTGATATTCGTAAAACCTTAAAAAGTATAATAATAATAAATAAGTGGATTTTGATTAAGTCGTAATAAAAGTCCCTTTACGGTTGAATGAATATCCGAGAAGATCGGGTAATATTTACCGGATTTAACTTATTATATCGTAATATGATTAAGAAATAAATTCTATTCTGTATTTATAAGTAATATACTATTCCAAAGATATAGTCGGTTGGCCTCGCGTAAGTCATTTGGTAAAAATTCAACACCGACATCGAAATACCGGGTTATTATAAACTTAAGCATTCCTTTATTTCGGTTCCAATTTATTCGAGATTATGGTATACTAGCAATGTTCTAGCTATTCCGTTTCCGGTTTATTATAAACATTTTATTTAATTTATATAATACGAATCCCACTCCACTCCTTCTTTATCGCAAGAATTAGTTAGACTTCAAATTCCATATATATACCGTTCTTAAATGAATAGAGATTAAAATTTGGTTTAGGCAAATATCAGATATAAGTTATAAGGGAAAAGAATTAAAAGAGTTTGTTGAATTAAATTTATATAAATTCAAAGTATTTACTAACACTATGTAAAATGATATTGAACGGGTTTAAAATATCGACGACCCAGTATTAATTGTGAGGTTATCCAAGTCGTTCTATTAAGACGATTGGTTTTTATATTACTTGAGTTTAGTTAATCTTAATCCCTTAATTTATATCGTTTCGTGCAATGTTGTTGACAGTTTATCGTCGTTTTTATTTACTATTAGATTTAACTTATTGTCGCCTAAGCTACCTTTAAACTTTCGCATAAATATTCAAAAAAGTAATGATTCGGCTCATTAAATTGGTTTACGACTCTTTATGTTTTTTATTATTAGTATAAATAATATTTAATATTTATGTACCAAACGATTCGCGTTCAATTCGATAACCGCTAATTTCGAGTTATTTAACGTAAATTAATAAAAGGGTAAATATAAGGCCTCATCGTATTACGAATAATTTACTACGATACGGAAGTACTTTTAAATTTCCTCATTTATACGTTGAGTATCGTTTTTTATCAATGATTAATACACTACGGATAAAGGTTATTTTACTTCAATCTAAGAATATAAAGTCATTTAAACCACGTTTATTCGATCCGAACCGTAATTATTAAAACTCAAAGCTGAAAATCTAAAAGATATATACTATATATCCCAGAAACGCTACATATTCGTATTAGCTGTTATAAGTTATATAACTTCAAGTTGGAAAAACTTGGAAAAGCAATCCGTAGTAACTAACAAATATTAAAAGCCGTTTCTAGTAATTAGTAAGTTGATTATAAAGTAGATAAAATATATGTTAAATACCGATTTAAAATGGAAAAATGTTTAAAAAGGCCTTGTCGTAAAGTATAACAAGGTTTTATCTTGTTATATTTCCTATATATTCGATATAAACATCGAATATTTAAGACCATTCTCTCCTAATTGTAGTATCGTATGAAAACGCGAAATAATATCTTTTTACCCAGATAACTTATAATAGGAGAATAGCATGTTTACCGTAAAATCTTCATTGTTAATGGTTTTTAACTCTGTAATTATGAACAGTTACGGTAACGTGACGTAACTCGTGGATTGATCTCATAATTCGTAATTTATATCGATTCTCCGGCTTTATATATAAAACGCCTAACGCTCTTGGAAACCACAAATAATTAAACCTTATCTAATAGTTCGTTCGTTAATTATTGTTTTTGTAATTTCTTTAAGGTACCAGGGATCATAATAAGGCGATTACTCGGCTTTAATAATATTAGCGGGTTTAACACGGGTCGGGTCCTTAGCAGTATTACCGTTTTCAACGCATCAAAAATCCCCGTGGTTATTTCCGATAACGACTCAGGCCCAGGTTAGGCCCGGGACGGTTTCTTTTTCGGCGACTCATCAAAAACCTTTGGATTATCCTAAAGGTATATATCGTTACAATTTAATAATTAAGCTTTAGTTTTAACAAATTTATTTCTATAACCAGCCTTAATTTTCGTTTCTGTTGGTAAGCCTTAGAAGCTGCAACGTTATCGATTCGATTGGTCTTCAAAGTAACAGTAGTATGGCGTGCTGAGATGATAGATGTATTGTTCTAGATTTAGCAGACTGCTAGCCGGTTTTCACAGTAATTTGTATGGGCAATTGATTGGCTCGTGCACTAGAGTGAAGTGCAGCATACTACAATAGATTTATATATAATGTGGTAAGTATTTACACAGTAATACATTTAACTTGCAGTTTAGTATAGTCAATTTTACTATAAGCAAAGTTGATGTACTGTATTACATGTAGTACTATTCCAACACTGGCGACTTCTCAGTTTGTGCGCGCACGCTAGTGTGGCTAACTAATCTTTTTCGTTAACTCTCAATTACCTTTTCGTTAAATGGCCAGATCTTTGTTAATTCCAGTTAACTCCCATATTGAATTGCACTTCATTGTATGCAAATTGACTCTAATTGACCTTAATTACTTCGTTACCCCGAGGTTCAAGTTTATCAACTCCTATAAAAAGTTTTTTCGCCATTGGCCTTTGCAGGCCTTTACAAACCTCTACAAGCCTTCACCTTAATCGTGCCACTTAAACAGATCGCTGTTATCAATTCCCTGATAGTCTTTTAGTTTGTCAGCATACCCTTCTATATCGTTACATAATTTGGGCCTTTCAGATGGTCAATTAACGTAGCCCTCGATTCTTATAGTTAGCTTATTATTATTTATAAATTTTTCTTAAGCTTTATTCGAAGATGCCTTCATGATAGCGTTAACGGTATGATTTTTGTCATCAATTCATCTAAACTCTTTAATTTCTTTCTCTTTATAAACTTTATGTAGTGTTATTATATCGATTATCAGCCGTTTTTCACTAGTGGTCCCGAGTTTCGATAGGCATTCAAAGATACTCCTCGAGTCGGTATAGGTTACCACCGGGATAGGAGTAATTTTCAACTGTTTGATGATGATGTTAAGGATTTTTCATAGTGTTATACTTACGTTGAAGCCCTCTATTATGCTTTGAACCTCTGAAGTTAACACTTTGTGTGTAATTCTTTTGTACTTGACGAAGGTCCAGTGAATTCAGTTGCTGATGATGATAGATTGGTTTTTTTTCCTATATTTATCAACGAGAGTTATCATGAAGTCGATTTATAAAGATAAGTCAGTGTTATTAACAAAGGAACCGTTAGTAAAGATTATTAACTTACCCTTTAAAAGGTCGATTAGGACTATATTAATCTTTTGGTTTAAGTTTCGTATTTGTTATTTATTCTTTTTGTTTAGTCGGTTGAAATTCTTATCTATTGACGTTTATGTTTATACCGTAATAGATAGATCGTAAAAGGTTTTTAGTTGGTATAAATTAGCAATATAGTTACCTTGCATAAGTTGCTCCAGGTACCATTAAGCTCTTTCTTCGTTAGTTTTGTTAATTATAGTTCAAATAACGGCCTGTCCCTTTTGACGAAAGTTAAAGTCGGTATTAATACTAAATGTGCGGATTGAAGATCCGTTAAAGTATAGTTGGGTATTTTCTACTCATATCGTTACCGATTTGTAATTTCAAAACTTGGAGTCCTTAATAGTTTACTGTTCCAATACCACAAAGTTAACTATTTTGACGAAAAGGGTATCATTAATTTGTATACCTACTATACCGATGTCCTTTTTTTACGTTACCAGTAAACTCAGATCGTATGTTAAGGATTTCATCGTTAGCGGTAATTAAAAGTGCGACTGTTAGGTCAGAAAGAAGTAGACGCCTGTTTTAGCTTATCCATATAGTAACTGAATATAATATATTACCGTATTTAAAGGATAAATGGCACGGAGTTCCTGTGGTAGCTTTAGTAATTCGCTTTGCTCTAAATCCATTACTAACTATGTGAAGGTTTACGTTATATTACCACTATTAAATATAAACCCGCCTTTAGTTTTAAGTAACAAAGTTGTTACTGAAGCTACCACCAAACGTTAACTAATCTTTCAAATTGTTGAAGATTATGTAAGCATTTATTTTTTGTCCTCATTACCGTATTTTTAAGCGATTAAACGTGAATTTTTGTACGACCGCCACGTGGTTTTGCCTTTTACTTCGTAAATAATCCTTAACTTAAAGATCGTAACATTTGGGTCTTAGAGGTTGAAGTCGGGTTTCGGCACGAATTGTATAACTTCTCGAGTCAGTAGGTCATTAATATCGACCTTATCACTTTCCTCGAAGGGCCTTCCAGAGGTCTCGATGATTCCTTATGCTTGGAGATTCAGTGTTAATTCTCTTCGCAGTTCCCTCAAAGCTTTGAAGTAGGCCGCAGCACGTTCATGAGTACTTGCAGAGGGCGGAGATTCACTTGTCAGGCGTGGGTACGCTCCAAAGATTAGGAGTGTTGGCACTAAGCCGTTAGGGCCCACAGTATCGTTAAGACCTTTTATTGCCATTTTCATACGTATCTCCATATCCGTAAGGCTTACAATTTCCAACTTAAGGATATTGTACGCTCGGCGAAGTAGGGCTTGTTCTCTTTTAACCTTCCCAATATTTCAATAGGCTTTTATAAGGATCTCATTTTACTAGATACTTATTATCTAAGTATCTTTCTGAAATTTCGCCTCGGTAAAGTTTATACCAACATTGTAAGCGAAAACGTTAAGTAGACTTAGATACTTGTTAATTTATAACATCTTTAACGTTTTTCATATTTCTTTTGCTGAAAGTAACTTTAAAAACTTAACCCCGTAAAAAAAGGTTGCGGGATTGACGATGTGAAAAATAGGCTGGTTATTTAAGTAAAATATATTAATAAAGATTTCGTAGTTAAAATTATTATCGTTTGTTATTATGAACATGAATTTCCGGGAATCTTAGAAATACGTTGGGCAGTGGTGGTAAAGCCTTTTACCTGCTTTTAAGGGAAAATATTCCACATTATTATACCTTACGGACTTTAGGACTTTACAAAGCCTATTAACGTCAGGATGGTTAAAACTCCGGTATAATTAACGTATTTCTAGCTTCGTTAAGTATAATATGACTGATTCCAGACCTTAAAGCTAAAACTATAAGTGTCCCTACTTAAAGGAGAGTAAAAACCTTTAACCGTTTTTAACCAGTTCATTTGCATTGACGTCGATATTGATGCCAAGAGTTTTTGTGTATCTTCCAAACAAAGAAAGAAAGTGGTAAGGGACTTGAGGATATGAAATATAACTGCTTTTAAAACAGTTTAAATTACCGTTTTCTCTAGTAACGATTGTTATTCTCCTAGGCTAAAGTTAACTTTGGCTTTATGAACATGGTAACAATTCATCTTAGTGGCTATAATGTTTTCCCTCCATAATGCTATATATTGCGAATAGCCTTCCTTTTAGTACTTTACTATCCATGAATCTAGCGTAATACCCTAAAACGTGTTGTCCGCATAACGATCGCGAAGGTTAAAAGTATATAAGGGGTTAGAGGTTGAGTGAAGGTAAATGTAACGGTTTTTACTTGTTAAACGGTATAGGAAAGCGTAATCGGCTAGGTACTAAACCGTATCGGAAATGGTATTTTTGTGCCATTTAATTTATTTGAAAGCGTTAGTGACGTTAATTTACTTATCGCCCTAAAAGTTTACGACTTAATTCATGTAATCCAATTTCGAAGTAGTAGGATATTAGGCGTAGTATGCTATTTTCTGGTTATTATACTCGGCGGGGGGATGTTGACTTAACAAGCAATTAAATTAACCAAAAATTTAATATCTCTTGTCATTATCACAACGATAATGATTTCTATTAATAAATCCGCCTAAATCTCATTTTCCCTAATGTGTTTACTACCTTTAGATTAAAGTTAAGGTCGAGAAGCTTGACCTTAGGTGTTATGGGCGCCCATACTTACGGTTAACATAGTTAACTACCGTAAGGTCCTTTTTATCCACGTTAATAAATTTGTTATCTTGTGAGTATATACCAAGCGAGTTTGGTATAAGCGCTATTACTATGGCAAGCGAAAAGCGTAACTTTTTAAAAAAGCCTTTGTAAGTAATATCTGGGCGTTGTAGAACGTATTCGAACACTCCAACACCCGTGATTGCTGCCCGTATCTACTCGCATAATTTTACTTCGCTAGCGTAGGATTCCCCTATTACTTTCTATCATAATATTAACCTATTAATCATTGAATTAAGGATGTTTATTAGTATTTTCTACTTTTTTTTCTCTACCATTATTATAACCTATGTTATAGTAGCCGAGTCTATATAATATTATGTAAGCTTAACGTAATATTCAAAATATCCCTTTATATTATCGTAAATCCCGCGGAACGTAGTTGTTTAAGTCAGAAAGGTCAGGTAATAATCTTTGGCATACCCTATAGGGATTCTAAGAAACAGTAAGTGAAAACCAAAAGAAAGGACCATTATTTACTTCAAGATGTTTACAAAGGGTATATTAGTATCAAAAAGGTTGTAAGGCTTTTCGTTATATTTTTCTATATTATCTCAAATCTTGATGAAGTTGGTAAAAAGCTCATAATTAATATTACCCATTTTAATAGGTCTTAAAGGAAAGTCACGATAGTTTTCTTGGCCGTAAGTGGTATTTCCTGGTCGTTCAAGTTGTAGGGATTCCGAGGTACAGTATTAAGGGTAATTGCTAATCACCTAACCCGAGGGGTAAAGTTTTATAATAGGATCAGTGGTGGGTTTCCGCGTATAGATAAATCTAAACGAAATGGTTCTTAAGGAAATTAACGGTTAAATTGCTAAGAGACGTTAGTTACTTCAAAGTTTTAAAAGGCTTAACCATCCTGCTAAATTAGCTGGTGGAAAGAACTAACATCAATACTTCTGGCCGCGTTAACGACCGTAATTTCATGTTCCTAATCGCCGATAAATGCGTACTCTACGTTTGAATGTAGGGGTACTAAATTACCGAGAAAATTAATAGGTTTCTCATCGCTAGTATATAAAGAGACTCAACCTAGTTAAAGATGAGTTAGGGGTTCCCTAAATCGCGTGTGTAGGCGTTGAAATCCCTTAATAGCTTTCTTTTTTCCTTAAGGGTTTTGAGAATTAGGTTTTTAAGAGCGTTTTTTAAACTGTGCCAACTAGAAAGATGTTTTTATCAATTTAGTAGAGCCTTCTTTTAATACGTAAATTCTTTGCCATTCAAGTTTAGCCTTCAGTTTGGATTTAAGGGTTTTCGTAATTGCTTGCCATATAATAAAAGTTCAATAGTCGAAAAATTAGCGATTTATGTGAAATACGTGGTTGAAGTTTTTACCGCCATTATATTTCAACATGAAATAGCGGACGAAGTTTGTTTGATACTTTTTGGTTAATTCTTCATCGACATTACATCCCTAGAGGTCGTGATTCTTGTATTTGGTCAAAACTAATACTAGAGCATTAAATTTCTCTATAAATACCTAACTTGATATTATATTAACGGTTTGGCGTGTAAAAGACGTGTAGGATACTTAAAGCGAGGAACTTGGTGATTTTAGACTTGAAATCGCGGATAAAATTGGCGACTTGGCGACTTGGCATAAAGCCACCCTTCTTGGCTTTCTTAGCGTGACTTGGTGTTTTCGTTCAAAGCAGCGAACTTAATGATTAGAGTGATATAGAGAGCGAAAAGAATAAAGGAGGGCAAAAGTTCGATGTAAATGGTAAGGTTGGTGGTCATTATTAGTGGTAAAGAGTAAAAGTTATTTGTTGTGGTTGTTTGGCATGAAGACTAATTCGTTTTTATAATAGTTGCACCTGTAATAATAATAACTTAGCCGTTTACCAACTTACCGTACTTTAAGACTCCTAATAGTTAATCTTAGCGTCTTAAAAATGATTAATAAAGATTTCTTAGTGTTTTTATTAGAGATACTATCGTTACCTTTAAGCTGTCGTAGAAACCGGCGTAATCTAAAAGTCTTTTTACTTATTTCCGTAAAAACTGAGGCAGTAATAAAATCCTTGCGCAAGATTTTTTCCTCCACCAAAGCTGCCGTTGTTAATATAAAGCGTAAACAGAAAATATATTATTTTTCTATTTAGCTTATCTGTATTCAACCTCATAAGTAGACAAGCACTAATTAGTATTGGTAGGCCTTAAACGTTATAATGTTGTCAATTCGATTGGGTTTCAAAGTAACAGTAGTATTACATAATCAGATAGTAGATGTATTGTTTTAGGTTTGTCAAACCGCTTGCCGGTCTGCACTGTAATTTGTATAGCCAATTGCTTGTAATGTGCTCTAAAGTAAAGTGCAGCGTACTGTATTCGACTTACACCCAAATGCGATACGTTTCTACAAAGCAATATATTCAACTTGCATTTCAGTAAAGTCAACTTCACGGTAAGTAAAGTTGACCTAGTACACTGCATGTAATGATGTTCCAACAGTTTCTATAATAGAATGATTTATTATTACCACGTTTAATATATTAACAAAAATGAGTTAGAAAACTCGTACGCGGTATTCTTTAACTTCTGATTTATGTAATAATTCACGGGTTAATTCATCTGGGCGAACGCCTTAAATTACAGGCTTATATCGTAAGTAATATTGAAAAAGCGAAAAGAAATCGGCTAATTTAACCTGGCGTTTCAAAATTAAACGTAGTAAAAAAAATCATCTTTTATAATTCGTTTAAATCGTGAAAGGTATACGAACATTATGTAATTCCGAAAACCACGCTTTTACATCGAATACTACAATTAAAAGCTTCTTATCGTAAATTATGTGGTTACGTTTCGTATCTCTTAATCACACAGAATAATTAATTATTAGCATTAGAATATTATCCTTATTCAGTTTCAATAATGATACTTTTAAATTTATTTTCAAGTAGTCGGTTTTCATTACTGTTAGCCGATCTAGATCCCAATATGCTAGAACTTGGACGGTAATAAATTTTTCATTTAAGGTTAGGAAAATATATTCCTCCTGTTTCATTCAAATATATCAATTTTTTTATTTCGTCAGTCAAACGAAATAATATATCAACTCAAAAAAATTGCTCTTAAAATTATGATAAAAGTTATTAAAACCTGAAAAACTTCGAACCTTCCGAATAATACGTATTAATTTCCATTCTCGGACTACCCAGACTTTTTTGAAGTCGGCCTGGATACCTACCCTAACTGTTATAATAAAAATCAGGTATTTTACCTTTTTATTACGAAGTCACCCTTTTTAAAATCTTGATTTAACGTTATATTATGAAAACGTTTCAAAACCACGTCAACTTCAGCTATATAATCTTATTGAACACTTAAAACAAAATCGTCTAGTTAAGTTATAACAATATTATACAAAATATCCGCTATTATATAATTGATATATTGTTAAAAAGTCGCCAGCGTTTCCATTAGATTAAAGAGGGTAAATAATTATTTAAATAAACAAAACCGAATACTAAACGACGTTGATTCCATTTATCAGAGTATAGCCCATACACAGTAAAAGGTTATCCGAGTATTTGATTTCGTAAGTTATATTGACTTTGATAACCTACGTAAGATCTCCTTCATTAAAGGTAAGATAAAGCGGGTTTATTTGGCAATTTTACTCAATATTAATCATATTCGTAGGCCTTGAACGTTGCAATATTGTCGATTAGATTGGCCGAAGTAACAGTAGTATTGCATGGTCAGATGGTGGATGTATTGTTCCAGGTTTCGCAGACCGTTAGCCGGTCTGTACAGTAATTTATATAGCCAATTGCTTGGCCCGTGCCATAGATAGAAGTGTTGCGTACTGTACTAGACTTGTACCCAATGCGGTAAGTCCGTACAAAAAAAAACACTTACAGTACATTCAACCTTACCGTAAGTAAAATTAATATACTATAATGCATGCAATACTATTGCATCATTAGCAGCTTTTTAATTTATACTCGTACACCAGTACGGCTAACTAATATTTTCCAGTTACAACTAAATTAATCTTTTCCCAATTGTACAAATCCCTGTTAATTCCAGTTGACTCCTATATTGAATTACATCCAATTTCATGGAAATTAATCCTATTCAACCATAATTACGACGTTGCCCTGAGGTCCGAGTTCATCAACTCTTATAAAAAGTTCCTTTGCCACAAACCTTGGTAAGCTTTCACTCCAACCATACCACTTAAATAGATCGCCTTTATTAATTCCCTAGCAGTCTTTTCGTTTGCCGACATACCCCTATCTACTATTATGTGATCCGAGCCTTCCAGGCGGTTTATTAACGTAACCCTAGATTCGCACAGTTAGTTCATTACTATTTACAAACCCTTCCAAGGTTTTGTATAGTAATATATTCATTTTGGCATAATAGGAGTTGTTTTTGCTATCGATCTATCGAAACTCCTTAATCTCTATCCTTTCGTAAACTTTACGAAGTGTCATTACATCTATTATCAAGCTTTTTCGCTAGTAGTCCCGAGTTTCGATGGGTATTCGAAAAACCTCCTTGAGTAGATATAGATTATCACTGGAATAGGAGGGATTTTTAGCTACCTGGTAATAATATTAAAGGTTTTCCATAATGTTTTACCTACATCTAAGCCCATCATTATGCTGTAGACTCTTAAAGTTAATACGCTTCGTGTAATCCTTTTACATTTAACGGAGGTCTAGTAAATTAGATTACTAATAATGTTAAATTGGATTTCCAGTCTGTTTTTATTAACGAGTGTTATTAAAAAGCCTTTTTGTCAAGATAAGTCAGTGTTATTTAGAAAATACCCGTTTATAATTTTTTTAACTTAGTCTTTGAAAGGTCGATTGGGACGATATTCATTCCACGGTTCAAGTTTGGCATCTATCACTCAAGCCTTTTGTTTAGCCGGTTAAAATCCTTATTCGTTAGCGCTTACGCTTATTCCATAATGCATCAATCGTAACAACTTCCGGTTAATATAAGGTAATAATATTATTACTCAGAGAACGCTATTTTTGGTACCTTTAAGCCCTATTTTTGTTAATTTTATCGATTGTAGTTAACATAGCGCCTTCGTCTTTTTACCGAAAGTTCAAGCCGGTATTAATACTAAGCATTCAGATTAATGATCTATTAAAGTCCAATTAGGTTTTTTCCATTAATATCTTTACCGGTTTGCAATTTTCAAATTTGGGGTCTTTAATCGCTTGCTATTCCAGTGCTTTAAAGCCAGTCATTCCGACGAAAAGGGTATCATTAGTTTGCATGCCTACCATACTGAAGTCCGTTTTCTACGTTATTATTAGGTATGGGTCATACCTTAAGGATTTTATCGTTAGCCGAAATTTGGAATGCGACTAGTAGGTTAGAAACCAGTAAACGCCTACTTCTACGAATCTATATAATAGCTTTTTATAACGTATTACCGTGCCTGGAGGGTAAATGACACGGAGTTCCTGTAATATCTTCAATAATACGATTCGCTATAAATCTGTCGTTAATTACCTATAAACTTATGTTATTTTATAGCTATCAAGTGAAACTGGCTTTCAGTTTTAGCTAAAAAACTTAGTGTTAAAATGACCATTAAGTATTGGCTGATTTTTCAAATCGTTAGTGACTATGTAAGGATTTTGTTTTTGTTTTTATTACAATATCCTTATGCGATGAAACGTATTTTTTCGTATGGTCGCCCCGTAATTTTCCCTGACCTTGTAAATAAACCTCAACTTGAAGATAGTGACGTTTGGTTTTCTAGGGTTAAAGTCGTTTTTCGGTACAAATTATACAACTCCTTGAATTAGTAACCGTTAATTTCGACCGTATTATTTTCCTTGAAGGCTTTGTCAGAGGCTTTGACAACTTTTATACTTGGAGCTTAGGTACCAGGTCTTCGTTATGTTTCCTTTTTTGACTTTTCTAATTATTATTATAAATACATTTTGGTTAGTATTCCTCTTCTTTAACTCTTTTCTTTTTCGGGGGACCCCCGTGCCGCCGGCGTTTTATCAGCTTATTGATAATGGGTAGAGGAGGTTCGTATTAGCTCGGTCACTTGACTTAGAGTGCTTCAAGGTCTTTATCTTTAGTACCCCTAATATAAGGCTTAACTTAAGTGGTTCGAAAAGATATAAGACTGTTAGCATTTTCAATAACTATTCTAAAGTTTACGATACTTAATATCTTATATAGGCCTTCCCATTTGCCCGACTCCCTCTGTATAAGGACTTCACTTTATACTGGCAAAGAAAACACGTCGATTGTTAAAGGGTCGTTTCTCGTGTTCAGAGAGCTATTTACCTGGCGGCATGCCGATTCTCTTTGTTGTTCCCTTAAAGCCTTTTTATAGGCCGTAGCATGTTTCTATGTACTTGCCGAGGGCGGAAATTCTCTAGTTAGGCTTGGGTACGCTCTAAAGTCTAGAAACGTTAGCATTGATCCATCAGAGCCGACAATGTCGTTAAGACCTTTTACTTCCATTTGTAAATATTCCTCCGAATCCGTAAAGCTTTTAATTTTCAACGTAAGGATATTATACTTTTGGCGAAGTAGAGCGTGTGCCTCTTTAACCTTTTCAATACTTTAGTGAGCTTTTACAGGTACTTGTTTACATTAAATACTTATTATCTTGGTATTTTCCTATAATTCCAACGCAGCAGAATTTTTACTAGTAGCGTAAACGATAACGTTAAGTGGACTAAGTACTTGTCAATTTATAATATCCTTAATGTTTTCCTTATATCCTTTGTCGAAAAAAACTTTAAAAACATAACTCCGTAGAAAAAAGTTACGAAATTAACGACATATAGAATAGGCTTATTATTGAAGTAAAATACATTAATATAAATATCCTAGTTAAAATCCTTGTCGTTTTTTAGTGTAAACTTAAATTTTTGAGGGGTTTTGACATACATTTGGCAATGATAGCAAAGCTTTTTAATGGCTTTTAGAGTAAAGTATTTCATATCGTTTTATCTTACGAACTTCAGGATATTATATGGCCTAATAATTGCTGGATAGTCACAACGCCGATTTAATTGACGTATTTCCGGCTTTTTTAGGTGTAATACCATTGTTTTCAGACCTTAAAGATAAAATTATAGGTGTATATACTTAAGGGCAAGTGGAAACCTTTAACCTTTTTTAACTAGTTTATTTACGTTAACATTGATATTAACGCCAAAAGTCTTTATATCCTTAAATTAAAGATAGAAAGTGGTAGGAGACTTAAAAATGTGAAACGTGATTGATTTTACGATAGTTTGAATTACCGTTATCTCGAATAATGATAGTTGTTCACCCGGGTTAAAGCTACTTTTGGGCTTGCCAATATAGTAACGATTAATCTTAGTAGCTATTGTGGTTTTCCTTCGTAATGTCATATATTGAGAATAACATCCTGTTAAGTACCTTGTTGCTTCTATGTACGGTGTAATACTCTAAAACGTGTGGTTCGCTTTACGATCACGAAGTTCAAAGGTGTATAAAGGGTTACGAACTTCATTGGGGTAAAGGTAAGGGTCTTTAACATTCAAACGGTATAAGATGGCGTAGTCGGTTAGTTATCAATCCGCACCGGAAGCAGTATATTCGTGTTACTTAATCTGTTTAGGGACGTTTGCCGCGATAATAAACTTATCACCTTTAACTTTACGATTAAATTCAAATAATCGCATTTCGAAACAGTAGTGTATTGCGCATAATATACTACTTTTTTATTATTACGCTTGATAGGGGGGTGTCGAGTTAACTAGTAGCTAAACATACCACAGATTCAATATCTTTTGCTACTATTTCAACGATAGTGTTTACGGTTAATAGGTATGCCTAAATCTTATTAACGTTAACATGGCTATTACCTTTAGTCTGATGTTAATAAGTTAGACCTTAGGCTTTATAGGCGCTCGTACTTGCGGTCGATGAAGTTTACCACCGCAAGGTCTTCATTATTCGCGTTAATAAAGTAACCAGCTTAGGAATATATACCTAACGAGTATGGTGTAAACTTTATCACTATGGCAAACGAGGAGTTCAACAGGCTAAAAAAGCCTTCGCAGGTGGTATCTAAGTGTTATAAGGCGTATTCGAACTCGTTAATGTCCGTAATTGCTGACCATACCTGTTCGCAAAGTATAGCTTCGCCAGCATAGGCTTTCTTTATTGTTTTTTAACACAACATGAACTTGTTAAATATCTGGTTAAAGATATCCATTAGTGTTTCCTCCTCTTTATTCTTCAATATTTTTATGATTCACCTCGTGGTAGCTCAATATGTGTAATATTATGCCAGGTAGATGTCTTATTCGAACTAGCCCTTTATGCCATCGTAGATTTAGTGAAACGTGGTTATTTTTTTTTAGAAAGATGGGGTAATAGTCTTTGGAGTGCCTGGTAAGAATTCTGGGAAAATATAAATAAAAACTAAAAAGAGAAACCGTTATCCATCTGTAAATATTTAAAATGGGCATTATATTAGTGTTGAGGTAGTTATAAGACTTTCCATTATACTTTTGTATATTATTGCAGATCTTAGAAAAATGTGTAAGAAGCTTGTAATTGATATCAACTATCTTAACAGGTTTTAAAGAAAAATCGCGATAATTATTCCAGCTGTTAGTAGGGTTTTCTAATGGTTTAAGCCTTAAAGGTTGCGAGATACGGTGTTTGAGATAACTTCTAGGCGTTTGGCCCAAAAGGTAAAGTCCTATGATAGAATTTGTAGTAGGCCCCCACGAGTAGTTAAATTTAAAGGTGGAAGTTTTTCAAAGGACTTGACGATTTTAATTGCTTAGGAGCGATAATTATTTACAGGTTTTGAAAGGATTGATGATCCTCTTTAATTAACTGGTATAAAGTGCTAATATTGATACTTTTGGCTGTATTAGCAGCCAATACTTTACCTACCCTACTGCTGCTAAGGGCGTATTCCGCTCTATTACTTTAAGGTACTAAACTACCGAACACGTTGATAGATTCCTTATCGCCAGCACTTAAAAAGGCTTAAACTGACTAAGGGTAAATTAGGGATCCCCCAAAACGTATGGATGAGAATTGAAATCCTCTTATAACTTTCTATTTTTGAAGGGTTTTAAGGATTAGGATTTTAAGGGAAGTCTTTTTGCTAAGCCTATTTGATAAGGTTTCTGCAAGTCCTAGTGAAAGTTTATTAGGTATGTCAATACCATGTCGTATAACTTCTTTTTTTAACTTGGCCTTAACCATTCGTTAAATCATCTTTTCCATATTAAGAGTCTAGTAGCTAAAGAACTCGCGGAAATATTAAAAATCGCGGGCGCCACGGTCGTATTAGTTACTGAGGTTCGCGTCGATAATATATTGGCTAACGTAATTGGTTAGATGGGATTTAGTTAAGGTCTAGTTAACATTCGTAATCCAGAGTTGTTAGTCGTTATAGTCGATAAAAATTAATCCGAAGGCTTTAACTTTTTTCATGTATTCCTTAATTAGAGCCATTTTAACGGTTTAGCATGTATAAGACATTTAGAGCGAGTGACTTAATAATCTTAAGAGTAGGAAACTTAGTATTTTGGCGTGAAGTTGCGTGAAAACTTGGAGATTCTCGGTATTTTCGTCCAATGCAATGAACTCCACGATTAAAGTGATATAACCAGTAAAATAAAATGAAAGTAGGATAAAGGTTTAGCGTAAAAGATAAAGTTGATAGTCGTTTATTATTCAAGGTTATAGGTGGAAGGCGAAAGTTATTTGTTATGATTATTTGACCGTGAGTCTTAGTCGTTTTGCTTACAGTAATAATATCCGCAGTAATATTAACGTATACGTTTGCCAGCTTACCAAACTTTAAAAATTCTAAAAGTCAATCTTAATGTCTTTAAAAAGGATTGATAAAGATTTCATAATGTTTTCAATAGAGATACTGTCACTATCTCTAAGCTGCTGTAAAAACCGACATAGCTTAGAAGTCTTTTCTACTTACTATCGTAAAAACCAACGCTATTGTAGAGGCCCCTTACAAGAATCTTTCCTTTACCTTAACGGTCGTTTAACTTAAAGCGTAACCGGAAAGTAGCTTCTTCTTCAACTTAGCTTATTTGTACTTAACCTAATAAGTATATAAGTACTAATCAGTGTTGGTAGGCCTTAGACATTGCAATGTTATCGATTCGATTAGTCGAAGTAACGGTAGTATTTTATGGTCAGATGGTGGATGAATTGTTCTAGGTTTGGCAGACCGCTAGCCGGTCTGCACTGTCATTTGTATGGCTAATTTCTTGGCCCATGCCCTAGAGTGAAGTTCAGCGTACTGTACTCGACTTACACCTAATGCGGTAAGTCTGCACAAAGCAATACACTTACAGTACGGTTAACTTTACTGTAAGTAAATTTAGCCTACTTCACTGCATATAGTACTATTCCAACACGGTAATTAATATAAAAACGTTATCTATTCCCCCCCCCCCCTCCGATTTGGAAATAAGTAATACGTGTGTTATAACCAATGAGAAACTTACCCGAATTTAGTATTTATTTATTGAATCTGAAACCTTTCGTCGAAATTTAAAAAGTAAATCTTGTAGTATCGAATATAATAACCACTAAAGGTATTTTAGTAAAGATTTATTTTTCTTTGGTTCAATATAAATGTGATAATTAAGTTTCCCCTTGTATAGGAGTAAGTTTATAGCTTTTTTTTTTAATCGAATAGAGTTCTATTTTTTTAAAATTTTAATGAAAAACAGAATTCATCTTTTTTCTTTTCAATTATAGTCGTCGCCCTCGTTTATAAAATTCGCGTTATTTTATAATAGCTTATAGTAAAATGTAATCGGGACTAATCTCCCGTATACCATACCATCCAATACAAACATTTCGTTTAATAGATAAAAACCAATCCAATTTGGTTACGTATATCTCCCAACATAAAATATAATATTATTCTATCGACGATCAATCCTCCTTACCTATAAATTATTGAGCAATTACCCTTAACGTTGAAAATTACCTTTTGATATTATATCTAAAGTATCCTAAAAAATTGTATCTCGCGTTATTTCGAGAATAATATATACTAATATCTGGTTTGAATATTTATTAATATTTATACGAAACTTGATTATTTTGGTTAATTCGTATATTTTTTCGTGACCAAAATATCGTATCGAGATTTCGAGGATATAATAACCAAATTTACTTTTTATTTCATCGTTATACTATAACCACTTTTATAATAGAATAATTATTATAATTGAAATCAACTTAAATATCCAAAACGTAAGTATTATAAAAAAGTGTAAAGATGAACAATTGAAATTTTCATTTTCACGTATTTCAATTAAAGGAAATTTCTTTTTATTCTATTTTATAATTACGTCCTTACGATTATGTAACCTTTAAACGAGATTATATTCAGGAGTTATGCATTCCTTGTCGCGTTTAATAGGAAACTTTTATTTGATTTTTCGACTGAGATCGTATTCATTTACGTTGAAGATAATACTAGGCGAAGTTTGTAGTCGCGTTGGTAATAGCTCGATAAGCTATAACATACATAACGCCTTGTGGCGAAATTGATCTAACGTTCCTTTACCGTCGCTTATATCGCCCTACTTCATTGTTCCTAAACGCGTATTAAACGGGTTTATCAAAATAATTAGCCGTAGTATCGAAATAATTGGTCGCGATTACTACTACCCTTTAACGAAAATATTTAAAAGATATGGACCCCTGTTATAACTGTATTACTATCCGGCCGTTAGGTTTATACGATTCCCGATAATTAACGATCAAAACGGGGTTTTAAATTCAAGTACTTTAACTTATCAAGGAGTTTACGGTACTTCTTTAGGATTACGATGTACTCCATCCGGTCAACGTTTATTGTAATAGAATTGTCGTTAATATGTAAAGATATTCAGAAACGTAATTAGTTTTATTTTATGGACGAAGGCCAATTTATGCCGCCCGCTTAAGTAAAAAGTATTTCCATCTTCATAACAAATAGTATCTCTAAGTTTTTATCGTTTATAACTAATCTCCTTTATTCGACCAATGTTTTATCCATGCGATAAGGGTCGCCAAAAGTAATTTCAATATAATAGAAAAAATTGCCTATATTATATATACCCCCCTCTTCACTAGTTTTATAATATGTTATAACCACTTACATTACCGTCGCCAAACAATAACCCTATACGTTAAAATCGTATGTCAACATTTTCCTTTTTTTTTTTTTCGTTTTTAATATAAATTGAATCGTTTGTCGCGTCGCCGCCTACATAAAAATCGATATGTATAATTAAGGTTGATTATATTGTTTTCGCTTACCTTAAGCTGGCGAAAAGTTAATACGAGTTGCGGCTAATTCGGCGTCAAATTATTGAAGTTTAGCTAGAAATTGAACAAAGTCGAACGTAAGGTCGATTACTAAAACCGATTAATCTAGTTATGAAAATTACTTTATAATTAATGTAATATGGCCTACGGTATTTTACAAAATAAGAAATATCGGTTTAAGTTGGCGCCGAAAGGGTAAAAAGTGTATTTAAAAAGGCAAAAAACTAAGTATTGCCCTACGACTTATCTTCTCCGGTAACGTTAAAGTATAGCATAGAATTAATAACATTGGTCATCGATTTGTGTATTAGAATTAATTTTTTTTCGAAAAAATACAAAAAGACTTTAATAGTATATTATAATTCGACCAATAATAGTAAGCTAAGTAGAAGTTAAATAGGGTTTACTGTCAAGGTAATCTAAAAGATGAAAAAAGGATACCGTGGCATACCGTGCAAAACCTATAGGCATGATTAATGCACATCCCGTTACGTGCCCTTACACGTACCATATACGTATCGCGCCCAGTCCACGCCTGAACCGAGCTCAGACCGGATACTACCTATCCTGTTATGTGCACAGTCACGTAACTCATAGACTCAATGACTAATGGTCTGAGTCCATAACAAAATAATGTTTCTTATAAGGTTTTCTAATTGCGTTTTTAACTTAATCAATAAGTTTCATAAAACAATTTAATTATTGTCGTAAATCGTTAGGTTGAATATTTTAAATTAACCAACGTTTTACTTGATAAGAATCGTAATTATCTTTTGAATCTCTTTTTTTAAAAATTTCTACAGTGTTATGATAACACCTTCATAACAAAGATTCGTACTTAACTTACAGTTAACCACCTTCTTTTAGGTGATAAAGGAATATAAAATAAAAGTTTTAATTCATTTTTAATTCCAAGAATCAAAGTATACCATCGTCGAAGTTGTTTTCATTCCTTTGGTTTAGGGTAATAATTTGGTTCACGTAACAACGCCTATATAATGGAATTTTATTGTGCGGATATATGTGGGAATACATAAATGTATTTAGAACTCAAGGCGGAAAGAGGGAGAATATTAAGACACGTGCCTGTGCTTCTATATGCTCAGCCTTTCGCAGAGAATCTGGTTTTACCAAGTTTCTTCCTTTTTTATCGTCAAGATACTACACTATTTCAATATTACGTTACCGCTGTATAAGCCTACCAACAATTAATAGTTGTAAGAAAAAAAAGCTGAAACCAACAGATATTAACCTTTAACAGTTTAAATAAGATAGAAACTAAAAGAGTAAAGTAACCATTTTTTTCCAAAAAAAAAAAAATATCAGGTTAATAACCCCCGTCCTCTGGCTTCATTAAAGTTTTCTTTTTCGCTATTTTACTCTACTATGCTTAAACCTCTTCCTATATTACAATTACTATTACAAATTCCATAACTGCCACTGACATCGCCCCCCGCCACTGCTATTCTCTCTTTATTTACACCATTCCTGCCGCAACCACCGCTAGTCTCGCAGCCGCTATCACTGGCTGCCGCCGCCAATTTCGCCAATTTCATCGCCTCTTTTCGCCGATGTCGTTGTATTCTCGCCTCTGCCACCGCCGATTCCCTATAAACAAACGCAATTCATGAGCTTCAGGCCTAAATCTCAACGCTGATTCTATATTAGTAATTCTTTGGGGTATGTGTGGCAGGCTTAACAAACTTACTACTCCTTTAAACATCTCTTTACTTACCTCTCCTTTGTCAATTGATTCGTCACGTATTTATACGCCCTCCATTTCCATGTTAGCATAAACCCTCAACTTGAATTCAAAAAGGTCAAATGTCCACGGCATTAAATAATGTAAATGAATGTAAATTTTAACGAACAACTTAATACGGCTCCCAGAAATTTTTAACAGTAAATGAAGAACCATCAGACAACTTCGGAAAGTCTCTTTAAAGCACTTAGGTATAAAAGGAACGAACGTCCTTATTTTTGTAGTCCCCAGCTTCGCCTTCATACCACTCGTCCTTATAATCTTCAACCTTATCCTTATAACTCCTGATTTTAGCCTTAAAACCCCAAACGTCTGCACAAAATTCGTGATACACCGGATTTTCTACTTTGAATAGTCAGCGTGCGTCACATAAAGCGAAAAGAAATAAGCGATTAAAACTCAGAATGTTATATTACTCATAATATATATATTATTATTGACAGTAGTAACATTATCTTTACTAATATATTGAGCTGTTAGACGCGCTTAGTGAGACTCAATAATATCAATCCTGTTGTTAAAAGCCAAAAACGTATTTATATTTGGTATTTTATTTGAATGTTCAGTTATCTTCTAGCAAAACACGAATATTCTCAATTCAAAATGTCTAGAACTAACGTCTTGAGGTATGAAAGCTATTTTAGACGCATGAACATAACGTTCTTAAATCAAATAGGGATTCTTTACGAAGAAGGTACAAAAATTAACCTGTACCTAACTAAATCGTAAAAAGAATAAGTAAGGCCTTGGAAAGTACATTGAAACGAATTTTAAATACGTATGAGTAAAAAGCGCTTTCGATTTACATAATCAAAATTAGTACTAAAGTATATTTAAAATTTGGACCTCATTCATTTAAGGTATTTAACAAAACATCGGATTACCGAATCATGAATAAATCATTTACGTGTATGTATAATGAATTCAAAAGTTGAAACCCTTTTCATTAACGTTCACCTATCGCAAATACCTACCTTATAAGTCTACTAACAAAAATAGCCGCGAAAAGTACGAATCGTAGTATTTAAGAGAAGCATTACACTATAAAAACACTAATTCGTATAAAACCAAAGAAAAAAACGTAATAATAAACCCGGAAAAAAGGGTTATCTTTCTCATGAACGCGATCGTAAGCCTCGCGAGACTTATAATAAGCCTCGCGAAAAATATCGCGATGATGATCGTTGCAACGACCGTATGGTTCGTCGTCACGAAAACTATATTCGTCGTAAACGCAACCGAGAATACGAGCGCAGTCGCTCGCGTAAACATGGCAACAATATATAATCGAAATCGTAAAATATTGATTAATTTAATTAAAGTCGGAACGAATCAAAACGTTCCACCTTGCTCTGTTAAATGAGTAGGTTAAACCTTGTAACGAAAACTTTTACTCGCCCAAGCAAACGCATTTATAAATGCTTCAAACAATCTAACGAATCTCGAAATACATTTTTTAAACTTTACAAGTTCTGTCTGCAATCGAAGACCTTATATTCACTAACCATAAAGAAAGAAATACGCTATATGGATCATTCAGCTGTCCCTAGACCCACCAACCTTCAAAACGTCGTTCTATAAACGGAATATCAGAAATTTTTAGTAGCCAAACCGGTTGCCGAAAAGATCGCTCTCGCTTTAAGCAACTATCGTTTCCAAAAGTTTACTATTCCTGGCACGATTTAGGTCTAATTTACACGTTATGTTTAAACATAGATATAATCAAAAATGTAGTTGTTGATTCGTAGCAAAATAAGCACTTTCTCAAACACATCAAAACGAACATCTTATAAGCTAAATACCAAACGATTTTAAGCGTTATAAAACCTTTCGTACGACTTACTACCAAGGTTCTCCAATCTTTTATAACTCACAGCCGTAAATATGATAAAACGCGTGGCTTTTTTAAAGAGACGGTAGAAACTTATGTGGTAGACCGCCTGAATATTTGAGCTTTTTTATCGAATAACTATCTTGAACCTCGTAGAGAAAATATTCGTACATCAAAAATATTATTCGCTTTAAAAACATCAATTTTGATGTACTATTTTCAGTTCATAAAATAGCCACAAATCTAATCATAAATAAATTTCAAACCGAAACCACGGCTGAAATATTATTACCTAGGTCAATCATACATTTAATTGTCTTATATAGTGAACTCTGTAAATAATTTTTATTTATATTTACTGCTTAGCATGTTTACACTTTACAAATGATTGCAAATATAATTACATCTATATTATCCAGCTTCATAATCCCACTACCACTGCTATTAATATTCCTAAAAACATGCGTCTTTTTCGAATAGTAGGAATTTCCGTGCAGTAGGACAACTTTACTTACAGTAAAGTTGACTATCTTGACTACAATTTGAGTGTATTGTTTTTTATGTGCCTACTGTATTGGTTGCAAGTAAAGTACAATATGCAGCCACTTCCAAATAGGGTACAGGCTAAGTAATTGGCTAGATAAATTAGTGTGGAAACTGGCTAGCGGTCTGGCAAACCTCAATCAATACATCTACCACTTGACTATATAATACTACGGTTATTTCAACCAATCAAATTGATAAAGTTGCAACGTCTAAAGCCCTACCAACATGAACTAGCGCTTATGAAATTAACTAAAAATAAGCTAAGTAGAAACAGAAGCTACTTTCTGGTTACGCTATACATTAAACAGTGGCTAGAGTAGAGGAAAGATTCTTAAGAAGTACCTTTCTTAATACTAAGCCAGTCCATGAGTGTCGGAAAATGAAAAAGAATTTTGGGTTAAGTTAGTTCACAACGGGAACATAGAAGTGAGCGACGGTATCGCTACTTGAAAATACCAATTAATCATTATCAGATTGTTTTTGAAAGCGTTAAAATTGACCGCTAAAAAATTTAAATCGACAAGTTATTAAACGGCTAATTTAGTATTACTTCATTTGTTTGTATTGTGAAGACGACTAAGTTATACGCGAAACAACTAATAATAAACAACCTCTGACTTTATGTCATATAACAAGTTTCCGCCCTAATCATCAAGTACTTCTCGTGACACCACTTTTTACATTCACCTATACCCGAAGATATCTTCTTTGAGTGAAAACACTAAAAATTACGAAGTCGCGTTAATAAAGTCACGTCGCGCGACTTTATATTACATTTCCATATCCATACGCTCCGAATCACTAAGTTCCTTGGCTATCACACCCTACACCTACCAAAACTTCAGAATGAAATCTAATTAAAAATTAATAAAGTCTATTAATGCTTTTGAACTCCTTTTTATCAAACATTACAATGAAACTCTTTGGGGGTTATTTGTCGATGAAAACTTAATGGAGAAACATTAAATTCGTTGGTAGGTATTTTTCCAACTAAAAAGAAGGTAAAAAACCTGACTTCGGCGACCGTGACTTCCGTAAGTATCATGATTTTTTTAATAATTGGATGATTAACATGTGGAAGTCTATTTAAAAAGAATTCAAATCAAGGCTTAAGTTAGAACTTAAGCGATTAAGAGTATACGTGTCAGAAAAGGACTCCTCTAAGCTAACACAAACCCATTTCTCCTTGATTCGAATTGAGATATGCCCTCAATATCTACGCCCTAAGGGAAAGGATGTTGAAAACCTTTAACTCCCTTATAAGAGTTTTAGGAAACCTTCCCTTTATCTCCAATTAAGTTAAACCTTTTTACATGATAACGATTAAAACTCTATTAATATGCTCAGCTATTCAAAAATTCTGCGTGAAAGCTTGAATTACATCATTAGCTGCGTTAGAGCGCGTAAAGTAAAAGCTGCAAACGCGGTAAAATAAATTAACATTGATGTTGTTCGATGAATTAAATAAAATAGTTAAGTCTTTTAAACATACTTTTATATTCAAATCACTTTTACCCCTCGGTCTTCCCTTCAACATTGTTCAATCCATTGATGCGATGCTTTCCAAAACAAGTTCACCTATATACGTTAACCTACCATAAGTTTTATTATAATACTTTAGCCCTTGGTTTAGGTGATTAGCAATCACCTTAAATGAAGCGATTTGGAGGGTTTAAGGCTGAAGTTGATAGGAAATATCAATAACGATTGGAAAAACTATTGCGACCTTCTATCCAAAACTATTAAAATAGCGAACATCAACTAAAAGCTTTTAACTAACTTCGCAAAGATTAGTAATATTATACAAAGTCATAACAGGAAGCTTCACAATCTCTTGAATAATAAAATAATACCTTTCCTAAATATTTATAATTCAATAGAGGTACATTTTTCAGTTTCTATTTATTCGTTACCAGAATTCTTGTATAGTATACCAAAGACTATTTCCTGACCTTTTCAAAGGGAGTAGAAACTTTTCTAAATATTTACGATACCATAAAGAGTTGTTTCGATTAATATATCCACCTCGTGTAATATTACATAGACTGAGTTATTATAAGATTGATAACGATAATAATAAAAAAGAAAAAAAAGAGGAAACACTGATAGATATTTTGAATCAGATGTTTAATAAAGTAATATTGTGTTAGTAAACGATAGTACGAGCCTACGAGCCTACTCTAGCGAAGCTTCGCTTCGAAAATAGGTACAGACAGCTGTTACGGGTATTAAAGAATTTAAAATCGCTTTATAAGGCTTAATTTCCATTTGTAAAAGATTTTTTTCAGCCAATTGAGGTCGTAGTTTGTAACCATGATTGTATTTACACCAAATTCATAGGATATGTACCCTCAAGCTAATGACTTTCTTGATGTAAAAAAAGAAAAAAAAAAACTATGTAATAGTATATTATATAGACTCTTAGTAGAGGCGTCCCTAGCGCTCAATATCTGGTTTAATACCGTCGGATTAGAAGTTATAATCAACTAACGTTAACAAGGGAAAACTGTAAGCGAATGAGTTAACCGCAAAAACTTTCGTCGTAATAATAGTCAAAGGTATTTGATTTGTGATAAGTCCAGTTATTGGTTTATTCGGTCTTCTTCTTCTTAACATTACAAATAGTAGGTAATATATTACTCTTAATACTTCATTACCTTTTAATAATGTTACTTCGAATTTGTAATAAAATTCAAGGGCAAAATTTTTTTTAACGATAACGATACGCAAAAACAAGTTACGTAACATAATACTACTACTTCTAACGCAACCAAGTAATTAGCCGACCACGCCTTTTTATACCGCTTAACTGGTAAATACCCTTACCTTTATCTTAACTAAGCTCATAACCCCCTACATATCTTGAACCTCCATGATCGCTATGCAGATAATACGTTTGAAGATATTATGCCAGATTCAAGGGTAATAAAATACTCAAAGAAGCTATTTGTATTAAATAGTATTGCGAGGGGAATTTACTACTATGACAAGGATTAATCTCTAAAATGCTAACAGAACCAAAGTTAACTTTGGCCTACGTAAAAAATTATTGCTATTAGAAATAACGGTAATTTCAATTATTATTAGGTCAATTACTTTTCATAAATCTTCGACCTTGCACAACCTTTTTTGGAATGTGTGCACGGACCACCTTATTCAGTAGGGTAGAGGGCCTTTACTATAAATCCCAACAGTGCCCACTTCTGAGAAAAAAATTCAAGTCTAGTCATTCTCAACACCACTAATTTACATTCACCCTGTTCCATCACAACATTACTCATCGGCTTTATCACCACTTGAATCTATTCCGGCCACCAATTTTTAGCTAGGAAGATCGTCGTCGGCCTGGTGCACCGCTTTCGCAGCGGTGCAACAGAGAACAGACCTAACAACCAACGATTACGTCCCTCGTTACTTGTACCAACGTAGACCTTTGGAATTAAAATTAAAAACTGAAAGATTGATTCCTATTGCGCTTTAAGGTCTAAAACAGACCTTTATTATAAGCGCTTACACTTGATGGGTTTTTTTTTTTTTTTTTTTTTTTTTTTTATCTTTAAGCTGTCACTCCCTACACCGGCGCCCTTCCTGCTCAACGTAGCTTTCAGAATGGAACTTGTACCGCAATTGCAATACACATTTTATTTCTTTTACGCTTTAAATCTAGATCTTTATTATTATCGCTCGCACATAATAGCTCTATTTATTTATTTATTCATTCATTTTTCAGCAATTGCTTCACATACTGTTACCCTCCTCGCTTAGCGAATCCTTGGACTATACTTTGGATGCCTTTCTTTGGCTATCCACAAAAAGCTTTTTCTGGCACATTAATCGATTCGTGGTGTACTCTTTCACGATTCTTTTATACTTCTTGGGCTTGCGGTCTATGGCAAAAAAGTGGCTCGGTTTATAACTTTCAATATCTTTTACCGAGTTATAAAGTATATCTAACTCACCGCCACGGGATTTTAACCAAGATATATGTATTTTACAGGTTCTTTACTCTTTTCAATCCGCCGTTAAATCCTCGATTCGAGTAGGCGTCGAGCGGAGACTAAGATAGACATATAGTACGACCCGGCTAAGGCTACAGTTTTCGTGCCCTTAAGGGTCTTTCAAGTGTAGGGTACCTTAAGGACTTAATTAAAAGGCTAGTTGAAAGTCCGGTCTCCCGTTAAAGGTTTCACTTGATGATTTGTTTTACGGGCAAAGGCTATTTTTCCTATATTACAGGTATAAGGTTGAGAACTAATATTCAATACACATAGTAGTAGGTATACTCTTTCAACGTGACTCCCTAAACAAAACCTTTACGAAAACGATTTACATTCGTTAGCGGAAAAGGTGTCATGAGGAAGCAGAGTCCTATAAAGTTGATATAAGGCCCCTTTAGCAGGCATTCAATAATATATATAGCTTAAAGGATCGGAATTGGCCACAGGTGAGAAGGATACGTCTTCTAGTTTATTTAAGTGTGGAATATGGAATATGGTGGTCTGTTAACCAAGATTAAAGGGTATAAAATAACAACGGGTAACTGAATAGGGTGATGGTTGTGCGTATAAGGTTAAGACTTCAGTTTACGAGACTTTTCACCGGTATATGTATGTGTTTTCACATTAGCGAGGGTCATACTATACTAGCTATATAGTGAGCACTTCCTGGTGATAGTAAATCATAAAAAAAATTACTGTCTATATTCTTGATTTCCCTCCTCTTTTCGTCCTCTACCTGGAGGATATAGAGACCTTTAGCGTTCATGTCAATATTAACACTGATAAGTTAGTTAAAAAAGGCTAAAGGTTTCCCGTCAACTTCAAATGTAGGCATTTTTGGCTTCATTTTTGAAGCCCAAAGGCCATGGTGTAAAATTTGACGGGGTTGGAACAATGTAAACCATATCGGCGGTTCAATTACCTGGTTTTTAACAGGCTATACAATGTACTCAGGTCCGAAGAATATAAAAACGTAGAATACTTAATTTTAAAGGCTATTAAAATACTTTGCTACTATCGTCAAACGCATATCAAAGCCCCCCGAAGATTCATATTTAAGCTAAAAATAATGAGGATTTTAATTGCAAAATCTTTGTTAAAGTGTTTTTTTTTTAGATCATGAGTTTATTTCTGATGTTGTTGATTCCATAACCTCTTCATAGGGTGTAAATTTCATAAAGTTATTGTTAGCGAAATATTCTTGGAAAATATTAAATTTGTTGTTGATTGATACCTATTTGTTTTTACTTAATATCGTTGTTTCTGATACTGTTACCAACTTTAGGGCGGCGAAGATTCAGGATAATGTTAAAATAATGGAAATTAAGTGTATACAAGTGCATGTTGAGGCCCATTAGAGCATTGGAAAGATCGAAAAGGCATACGAGTTACTTCGAAAAACGTACGATATTCTTATACTCGAGATTAGAAGTTTTAAGGACCAGGAAACACGCCTTCAAATGGCGGTGAAAGGCCTGAATAACATTGTGGGCCCTTACAACCAGATACCAACACTACTAATCTTTGAAGTGTACCCACGCCTGACAAGTATTTCTCGGCTATTAATAGGTATATAGAAAATAAATGGAGCTTTGGTTAAGGTATTAACGAAATTGAGGAAGAAATCAGTATTGCGTCAAGTCAATAATACCCTCAATATCACAAACGATCCTACAATGATCGACATACTTTCGTTACCATTACGGAGTAAGGGTTTGTGTAGCGGAAGCCCGGAAAATGGGATAGCTCATACATAATGTTAGGTATTGCCAACCTTAAAGAAATTGTTAAAATTACCAACGGTCATGTGACGTTTCGTATTAATTAGGTTGAACCCTATATTAAGGTAACTAATAATAGCGATAAATACCTCTGTGGGTATTATTATATATCATTATAGATAGTATACATAGAGACTACTTTTTAAGCTGCAAGGTGCACTTCTGCAGCGTGCACAATAACGTGTCACGCTTGCAGATTGCACTTTCAGAGTGCATCATGCGTGGCGCGGTCTAAAAGGGTCGTTCGAGAGTGATATACTCTGGGTGAGAGCTTATAAGCTCTCACATGAGGCGTGCACTCTCAAGATGCTTCTTCTTACAAACCATCTATATTTACTACAATATAAATCTTATGATTACTCTTCATTTACATTCACAATAATAGAAACCTTACCAACAACCTCTATATTAAATGAATAAGTTAATACGACCCTTCTCCATTTATTTTTGATAAGCCAATAAAACGCCGCAGGCATGAATAGCTACTAAAAAATAGGAAAGTTAAAGACGAAGAATACATATGGGGTTGTATCTACAATATTATTTAAGTAAGTAGGGGAAAAAGAACGAAGAAAATTTAGCATTAAAGTTTCGGATATAAAGTGTTATTAAAACCTTCGGTAAACCTTTTTAAGAAAGCAATGAAATCGAGATTAATGGATTCCAGACTCGAGAATTTATATAATTTGTACTTAAAGTTTGGTTTAACTTCTACAACACACATGTTACGATGTTTAGGTTGAGGATAATACACGAAGTTTAATGTAAAATTACGTGGCGGCCGTACGAAAAGTAACGTTTGAACTTTTAAAGATACGGGAATAAAAGTAAAGACTAAGTCTTTTTGAAATTTCTCATGGTTTCGAAAATCAACCAATGTTTAATAATCACCTGAGTAAAATTTTTATTAATTAATATTCAAGGGAAGTTTATCCTTTATAATCATACTATATTTCAAACGTATACGTAATTAGCGACAAATTCATAGTAAATGTTATGGACTCAAGCCATAGGCCATTAAGTCTATAGGTTACGTGACTTAGTACGTAATGGGATAGGTAGTACCCAATCCGAGCACGGTTCGGGTGCGGACCAGGTACGGTTCGTGTACGGCAAATGTAAGGGTAAGTGACGGGTTAAGCGATGGCTGGGCACTGGTCATATCTATAGGTCTTGTACGGTAGGTTATGTTAGCCTTTTCAAGTCTTTTACCGCACTTGAATAGTAAACCCTATTTGGTACCTATTTGGATTACCATCGAAAATCCGATTATAATATACTATTAAAGTTTTCTTCTTTTTTTCCAAAGGAATATCATTTACAATAAACGAATTGATAATAAACATTAATAATTTTACGTTACGTTTTAAATTTATTAGGAAAAATAGGCTGTAGTCGAATACATAATCCTTAACCATAATAAATACACCTTATACCCTTTTAAAGCTGACTTCGGCCGACATTACTTCTTTATAAGATACTGTAAGCTATATTGCTTCGGCTATAAAATAGTTATAATAGCCGGGCTACTCGACCTTAATGATTGATTTAACGTTCAATTTCACCTAAATCGTAAATAAAATTTAAAAACTCAAAGCCGAATTAGCTACGACTCGTATTAGTTTTTCACGGTTTTAGGAAAGGCGAAAACGACATAATCAACCGTAATTCGAATGATTTTTCTTTGAATGAACGGCAACGCGTTCAACGATCGAATTTATACTAAAAGCGAATAAGATATAAATTGAAAAGGGTCGGTATACGTTTTTTTACGTATAGGGATGTTATTTGGCTGCGGTAAAACAAACGGTTATAGCATGTTACAAAACTGGAGGATACGAGAGCATATACGATATATGAAAGTTTATCAACTATATCGAGGATGTTTTTAACGACCTTTACCCCGCGGATAAGGTATTGGTAGAATTGAAGAGTTTGGTTATAAATAACAAAGACTTGTAGGTACCATTCGTCATTAGGTTCGAAATACTTTTAACTTAAGAGGGCAGCGTAACTTCGATTTCGGACATAAAGTGAAACAACTTATGTTTTCGCGTATCGTTATATTTCCGCAACAAGTATATTACAATGGGTATTCACCACGTAAACTATGTCTTAGCCCTAGAAAGGTATCCTAAATTCTTCAACGAATTAAAATATTTAAATTTAAAACAGTATCTTAATCGTTAATTGGTGGGATTCGTATGGGCCTAACGTCTGGTTAGTAATATATTTATAACAATGATATATGCTTTTTAAGTGCCTTCGTTAAAAGTTTGGGATAATCGCGGCTAATCAATTCGATATAACGTTGAGTTATTTAAATAAATCCGCTTGGTAAGCGTTAAAGATTAAAAATGTAAAGCGATATTGACGACGGTAAAGGAACATTAAACTTACCTCGAAACATAACATACGTTGTGGCTCGTTGGACTATTACTAACGCGATTCCGATCTCCGCCAGGCATTACCTTTTACGTTGGTATATATAGTCCAAGTAAAAAATATAGAAAAAGTTTTCATATTAATGGCGATGGAGATAGCCTAACTTCTTAACATAGTTTCGTTTAGGGGTTACGAAGCTTTAACGACGTAATTGTAAAATCGAGTAAAAAGGTTTAATTTAAATAAAACACGCCTAAACAAGGATTTATTCTTTATTCTTATACTTTTTAATAATTCCTCATTTATAAATACTTAAGTTGATTTTAGCTATAGTTATGACTATATTACAAACAAAGTTTTAATATAACGGTTAACGAAAAAATAAAATTCTGCTTTTATATTTTCAAAATTTCACCAAGATATGTGAGTAATAGCATAATACACATATAATCCAAATAGTAATGTTTTGTATGAATTTTAATGAATAGTCGAATCCAATATTAATATATATTGTTTCTGGAATAATACGAGATATGATTTTTGGAATGTTTTGTATACAATATTCTTAGGTAAGCTAAATAAACGTTGGCTGTAATCGCTTGGTAGTTTAATATGAAAGAGTTTTAATTCTCGATGCGGTAATAGTACGTTTTGGATTGGGGGATATCCGTAATGTAATAGGTTTAGTTTTTATTGGTTTAATAAAAGGTTTATATTAAAAGGTATAATATAGGGGGATTATTCTAGGTTAGCTTTTACCATAAGCATTTACAAAATAACGAGGATTTTATATGTAACGGCGACAACTACAGTGAATGAAAAAAAATATTAGTTGTATATTTCATCAAAATTAACCTAATTTAGCAATGTATTGGATCAGGATAAGGCCATAACACTGCCTTTGTATGAAGGGAAATTCGGTTATTTCATTTATATTCAACCGAACGAAGATGGATTTCACTAAAACAACTTTGAGGTATGTTATATTCGATAGTAAAAATTAAAACTTTTCAACTCCGATGGTAAGTTACAGAGTTAGTTAATAAAATCTCGGTTCTGGATAGATTTTCATCGGTCATAACGCCGGTATTGCCTATTTTGAAACCGGGTAGAGGTAATGGTTTTATATCGATTACCGAACATTGAATAAAATTACCGACTAAAACCGTTTTTCCTTACCTTTAATTAAGGAAATCCTACATATATTATCAAAGTTGACATGATTGATGAGGTTAAATATTTAAACAACCTTTTATTATATCTAGTTAATACCTGGGTAGGAGATTCTAACGGCGTTTTATACGCGGTTCGGGTTATTTAAATAATTACTTACCCCTTTTAGGTTAACCGGAGTGTTAGCAACGTTTTAGGAATATATTAATTATCTAATAACGGATATCTTGAATAATTTCGGTATAATTTGACTGACTCTTTGATACATTTTCGATATTCAATAAGATTATATATTGAAAATTCGCGTAGTTTTCAAACTTCTTTATAACTAGAGACTAAATTTAGACATGAAAAAGAGGAACTTCGTAATTAAAAAAATGAAATACCTAAGTTTCATTATAGCGGTTGGGGTCGGTATTTAGGTCCACCCCGAAAAAATTATGGTAATCCGCGAATTAGAGTTACTATGTATTATCCGAAGGATTTGAAGTTTTCTAGATTTTGCCACCTTTTATCGTAATTTTATTAGTAGTTTCTCTAAGTTGACCGATTATTTCGTCCGACTTACGAAATGGAAAAATCACTGAACTTAAACGAAGCAGGCGTAATATATATTTAAAACCTTAAAGAATATCTTCATTATAGCCTCCACTTTGATTTATTCATGTGAAAATCGAGTAACAGTAGTAGAATTCAACTATTTAAATACGACGTTAAAAGGGTATTTATTGTAATAGGATAAGGATAACATCTTAAAGCTCATAGCATACTACTTCGATAATTGATAAATACGAAATATAATTATATTATTTACAACGAAAGTCTTTTTTCAATAGTTTCTTTTTTGAAAACGTGGTTTGCCGAATTAAGTAATATTCTTATCCAGTTTACGATTCTAACGAATTAAAAAAAATAAAAAATTTACCACGTTTAATTTTGAAACGCTAAACTAAACAGGTCGAAGTTTTTTCGCTTTTTAAATACCATTTACGATATAGGCACGTAACTTAGAGCTTTTATCTAGATACGATCACTTATTAATTACAAGATAAATATTCAATTGATAAATTTCGTACGCGGGTTTTTCAACTTATTTCCATTATTATATTAAATGTAATATTTTTAAATTTATATATTAAGGGAATGTAAATTACGCCGGATATATAAATGATTTTATTAAGACGGAGATTTGGTTGTTAAATCGCATTGATATATATTCTAAAGGTGGTTCGAAAGTTTTCGAAGGGTTATCGAAAGCGGAACCGCCTCTGCTCCGGTTCGCATTCGAGTCATTATCGGGAATAATATGGGAGGATTTTAATATAACAAAACTGGCGACATTGTTACGAACTCGGCCCGCGTTAAACCCGTTAATATTATTAATATTAAGTAATTTCCTTATGTACCACCCGACAACGTTAACTAAATTATAACATTAAAAACAAACAAACGACCAGTTATATAAGGTTTACCTATTACTGGGTTTTAAAAGCTTGAAACATTTTTTACTTGAAGTAATATAATTAATGTAGATTACGGATTGCGGGTTAAGCCATGCGACGTATTATGTTAACGTATTCGCTTATAACTACTAAGTTAAAATTTATTAACAACGAAGGTTTTGTTATAGATTTACGATTCGCTTATTTTGGGTTATCTAGGTAAAAATATTTTATTTCGCGTTTTGAAACGGATTTATTACTAGAATGGGATATTCGTGAATATTCGACGCCTATATAGAATATATACGTAATATAACGAAACGAAACTTTGTTGTATCTTACGATAAAGCCTCCATTCATCTTTTCCTATTTTAAATCGATATTAAGTGTATATTTCGGTCAACTTTATAATCGACCTATTAATTATCAAAAGTGAGCCCCATTTTTCATTAGTTAATCCAGATCCCGTTTTTAAGTTAGTTTAGCTTAAGGTTTTATAGTTTATTAATGTCGATTCGTATACGAAGTTCTTTCATAATATATATTGGAGAATTTATAAATTTTTGGCCTTCATTATTAATACCCGCGGTTCAGATTAGTAAGGCGTATTTTTAACGGCTTTATATACCTTGGTAAAATTTAAATAACTTTTTTTCATAAAGTATGTCCTAAAAATAAATAATGGTATTAAGCGGATAAACAAAGAATAGTAAAAATACTTACGTATCGTCGTCGCTTTTTCGTAATAGAATGAAAATTTCTATTTATCCCTTTATCAATTTACGTTAAATAACTGGGAGTCGACGATTACCAGATTTAACGTAAACTGTTTGGTAAATAGGTATAAATTTTTATTATTTCAAAAGTAAATGTGGAAGTCAAGTAGTTAATGAGTTCGGCGGAGTAAATTATGATATTTTTAACTTACTTACACGAGGAAACGAAATTAACATAAACGATGATAGCTTATATTTAATAATGAATAAAATGGCGGAGAATCGCAAACAACGTCCAGAACAACGATATAAGGGAGGAGTTAAAATTAAGCTAAATTTCCATAATATTAAAACCAATCGCCTAAGTAAAAGGCTTGATTAGATTCATAATTAGTACCGGATAGTCGATATTCCAAACCCGTTTAATATATTTTTAAATATTTTTGGTAAATACTTAATATCTGATGTGAAATTAGTTGATCAAGCGGCTTCGGACTCTTTTCTTTTATAAGTTTCATCTGATATTGGCTCGGAATGAGTTTTAATTGTGAATAATATAGGGAAAAAAATATACGATAAATTTGAAGTTGAAAAAATAATACTTTAAAACGGAACAGGGCGGGGTTCCTTTTATAATAGTTGAATAAAAGGATTTTGATATGTCGGAATAGGAACTGTTGGAAAAAGATGAATATATCGTAGCCCTAAATAAATTTATGGCGAAATAAGGGGATATTCGAGTTTATAATTAACCAGTATTTCGACGTAAACGTTGAACTTATACTAAAGGATATATAGGGGATAAATCGCGAACCCTTTAGTAATAATATATTTTTTCACAACATTATAAAATTTATTATTCAACGAGGTTATAATATAATAGGTGAATCTGAGTAAATATTACCCGACTTCCTCGGATATATATCCGACCGTAAAACAGCTTTTTTTACGACTTAATGATAATTTACATATTCTTTATTATAATTCTTATTGAGATTGAATAAATATCAGCTTTATTAACGTAAGGAGCCCCAGTGTAATTAGTTTCGAGTACTTCTTAACTACGGGGTAAAAGGATGTTAAAAAGCGCGACAGTCGCTAATATAAATCAAGGAGGGGGTCTGGTAAAAGGCGGGACAAACGTAAGGCAACGCTAAGGATGGCGGATAATGTGGGGAAGACCGGGCGTTAGGAAAAGCTGACGATAGCGGATAATGTTAGGAGAGACGCGTGTTAAAGGAGGCCGATAATAGTGGTTAACGAAAAATAAAGCGAGGAGTGGGGTAAGAAAAACGACCTTTTAAACAGGTTATCAGAGATTGTAACATATTAGTTTAGGCTTGGGCGACGCGGTCAGCCCAGGCGCGATCCTACGCCTGTTTACAGTTGATCCGATTATTTCGTTTTTAACTAATTTGAATAAATAGGATCAGGTTAAAACCGGGGTTCGTATAAATAGGCCTCAAATATTACTTATTATATTTTATAAGGAATAATTGAAATGAATTATAGAATATATAATCTAAGTAGATATATTATTTCAGTCACTTAAGTAAAAACTACGAAAAGGTTACGACGATAGTAAAAGGAGCCCGTGGTGAAAATGTTACGCGTTAGAATACGGTCGACCAAAAAAATCCTTTTTTTATAAATAGGTGATACCGTAAAAAATAACGAAGGAATTTTAAGGAAAAACGGACCCGTGCGAAAAGGGTGGCGGGGACGAATAGCTAAAGGATTAACGACTTATATAACCGATACATTGAGGAGTTTTTATAACCGAGTAATATCGCGAAGGCGGGTAAACTAATTAACTAACTTTAAAAAGGAGAGGGTAAAAACAGGTTAATAGCTCGGGATACCTTCCTAACATTTATACCTAAGGAATAGAATGTAACCCCAATCCTTGGGCATTACAACCAATTATGGTAGAAAGGCGTGTAATCGGGGTAAGGCCATAAATAAGCTTATTTCCTAAATATATTGCAAAAAAGTGTTAAATTATGGTTCGTTTCCTCGTAAAATCAATCGGTAAATTTACTTTATTGTAAACTTTTTGACACGTATGATAGCCTTACGACTGATAAATTCAAACATGAATAAAAGTAACGCTCAAGTTAAAAAGGCGGTTAATAGACGATATATAAGCGTTTTTAACCTATAAAAAATTCGTTTTAATCTTTACTATTATTCAAAACGAAAAGATCTCCTATAACGCAAGGCGACTATAAAAGATAATATGTGGCATTATATTAGTATATAATAAAGGCAGTATACCTTACGGGGCAACTTGTTATTTTTACCAAGGCTGCTGACGATAACGTAACCCAAACTAGGTTTATTATATACGTTGGTTATCAAGACGACGTAAAGGAAATAACTAAGGAATATTAACAAAAATTCATAGTTAAGATACAAAAAAAGGAAAAGTAATTTTATTACGAAAAAAAAGTAGATAATAAAGGAGGTGAGGTTATAAAACGAAAAACAAAAAAGTTTTAGGGGTTACAGAGGCATCCGTATTTATAGGAATTGGTAAACTGGATTTGGCAAATGCTATATATTATACGAGACGCGTTATACGGTATTGAAGGCAAAAACGACAAATTATACAACGCGTTATATGGGATTTATGGTAAAAAGAGGTATATTATACGGCGCATTAAAAAGTACGTTATACGGAAACAGTGGTAAACCTAAAGGGCGTATTGTATGGCATCGGCAGTTTAGGTATAAACTTGTTAATATTTTATACGGCTCGTTAAAAAGTCGTTGTACAATACCGGTAGTAAAAAGGATATATTATACGTTAAGCTTAAAAACGTGTTTAACTGTGCCGACAACTTAAAGTCAAATAAGCCGATACGTTATAGGACGCGTTGAAATATATTTTATATGATATCGGCAATAAGGCTAAAGATTATATTATATAACGCCAGCGATTTAGGGTCGAATCGACTGATACGTTATATAGCGCATTAGATATCACATTACTAACTTGCATCCGGTTCGCGTATTAAGCGAGTAAGGCTCGCGTGTTACATTTAACTAACGGGATATCGTTACCTTTATAGTATCCGAGAAAAGGGGGATATATTATAGATTTAGTCCATTAGCCATTAAGTTGATAGGTTATATAACTACGTACGTAACGGGATAAGTAATACTTTGTCCGGGCTCAGTCCGGGTATATGTCGGGCATAGTTCGTATATGATACTTGTAAGGGCACGTAACGAGCTATGTGCAAGCTAAACACTGGCTATGCCCATAGGTCATGCATGGTAGGCCACGATAACCTCTTCTAGTCTTCCACCATATCTCAATAGTAAAGACCATTTGACACCTACTAGGCTTACCATTGTAGGTCTGACTATAACAGTAAATTATACGTTTGACACTACTGCAAAGCCTGTATGTCAAGTTCCTTTCAAAGACAACAATACAATGTATTAAACATATAAACTACACAAAATAGGCGTCCATTGGTTCCTTGTATATCAGTCGTATTTTATGTTACGATTAAGTATGGTTTTTTTATATACGGCCTTTCTTTACTATTAATGTAAAAAAAGACTTTGGTTGGATGACTATACAAATTGAGGATAACTTTTTCATTAGCATATATGACTTTATAGAATCGGAATAACAAATGCTTAAAAATTCAAAGTTCTGGAATTATAAGCCAATTTCGAATTTGGCGAAAAGAAATCATTTAACCTTCTATGTATCGTCAATCTGCATGCTTAGTATTAACAGTAGATTCAGTTTTCTCCAAAAGATTTAGGGCTTCAACTTGGTCACAATCAACAAAACTAACGCGACCAAAGCTTAACGGTACTTAAAATAACGTGCCTGTGACTATTAAATCTTCATTTTATACTAACCGAAAGTTTCTTGCGCCCTATCAATTACAGCATAAGCATAGAATTCAGCGGATGAAGACTTTAACAGACTAAAAAAGAGGTTAGAAAAAAAGATACGGAACATAAACAGAAGAAGTAATATAGTTCAAATTAACTTATAAAATACGCAATTAATGGTTTTAACAGCCATTTTTCCCATAAATAACACATTTTTGTGCTTATAAATGAGCTCATCAATTTCCTTTTTGAATTGAGGTAAATGTGAAAACCGGTTGGGTATTAATTGTAATATCATTGATAAGGTCTCTTGCAAATTTAAGAGGCTTAATCGCGATATACTGGATTTAAAGGTTTACGGTATAATATTCGGTCTTAATGTAGATATAGTTTCATGAAAACCCCTTAAATTCGTTACTAGGCAGTTCAAGATTCCGTTTATCCCAGCAGTAATCTGTACCGACTCTAGAAGTCTATTCGAAAACCTTTTCAAGTTCGGACTAACCAGTGAAAAACGTTTAATAATTGATATTATGGTATTTCGTAAAGTCTATATAGGCAAAGAGATTAAGGAGTTCCGATAGATTGATGGAATAGATGATCCATTTAATTCCATGGTAAAAGCGTCTTCAAACAAGAATTTTAAGAGGCTAGTAGATAGTAATAGGCTGACCATACGTATCGAAGGATATGTTAATAGGCTACCTGGAAAAATTAAGTTACATGTCAAGGAATGAAGATGTGCTAACAAACTAGAAAAATGCGAGGGAAATAAAGCCGGAAATAACAACTTTTTTTAATGATAGGGTCATATTGGGGGCAATAATCACTAAGATAAGCGACGTATATATAACAGAATTAATATGGGTCTTAACTCAGGATAGTTAAAATAACCAGTGACACCTGTAATATTTGAGGTAATAGTAGCTCGGTTAACCCACGTGGGTATACTGAAGTGACAGACGACTTAACATATAGTTATTAAGAGGACCAAGAGCGGTAGTGAACCAGTACACTCAAGGTTGTAACAAAAAAATTAAACGCGAAAATTAGCAAAATCGAGATTATGAGTCGACGGGTAAAAAAAAAATTAAAATCAATTTAGGTGCTAAAGTTAACTAGAATTTACAATAGTATGACAAGTTGACGAGGACATTATTTAATATTCACTGGAAAAGTTTAATCGAGTATACTAACGTACACGTATAAAATAAAAAGCCGCCAGTATTAAAAAAGAATTTACCACAGCGGAATAGGTTAATTTTAAGTACAGTAAATAAACTATACTAATTGCAAGTTAAGTATATTGTTTTTTTCAGTTGTACTATATTAGGTACACATTAAATAAAACATAAGCCCACTACGAACTATTGTACGGGCCAAGAAAATATCCGTAAAAATTAGAGTTCAAAATGGCTAGCGGTCTACCAAACCAAAAAAAAAAAAAAAAAAAAAAAAAAAAAAAAAGAAAAAAAAATACATCCATCACTTGACCACACAATACTACTGTTACTTGAATCAATCGAATCAATAAGGTTGAAATGTCTAAATTCCTTCCAACACGTCTCACAATTATTATGGAGTATGAAGATACGATAAACTTTTACAGTACTTGAAATAACCCCGTACGAACACTTTTAAAGGCAATAATAATTGGAAATATAACGTCCAAGATTACCGACCCTCCTCGTACGGCCGTCGGGAATCTAATAGTTCTCGTGACTACAAGCGACTTAGGCTACAGAATTCCACCTATAAAAGCCTAATTGTAATTGAAGTATTATACAGCTAAAACAGCCAAAAGAACGTAATCTCGCTCACTTTCAAAGACTTGCGTTTACCCATAATATGACACGCCATGACTGAATACTATCGCCGGCCATATTTAGGACGAAAAGATGTAAAACTCTGTGAAAAATACGCGAGAACCAAATCTAGCTAATCAATAAAATGAACCTCGCTTCAAATATTTTCTGACTTCCTTTGGCATTAACACTCCAAATCATATACCAATATTAAATCTGAATACAATATACATATTAATATAACAACAACGTTCAAATCCTTTAAATTTGCAAAATTTCACGATGAATTACCTAATATTTACCACAATTTTATGTCAATAAAACTGTCTCTCAACCAAATAATAAAGGTTTCATATATGAAGGGTTAACTGAATAAGAAACTCAATAGTTACAGCTACCCAGTTACTCGAAGGAACAAAGCTTTCATGAGCCAACAGTTTAACGATATACACCGCCAAGACCGTATAGAATTTGTAAATAACGTATTACTATTTATTTTGCGAATTTTCGTAATTTGAAGGAAATTTAATAATATAGAAAATGGTGGCGTGGTAATTGATTTCAAACGCCTGAAAAATGTACTATCAACGATAACTACTCAATACCTCGTTAAAATAACGCTTTCAATAACTAAAAAGAATTTTTGACATTGCCTTCATTGATATAATAATGTTTTTTTCATTTACTAATATATTCAAACTACTTCAATCAGTCCATTTTGGTATATTTATCAAGACTTTAAAGTTATTAAGTATTAATTATAAGTTTTCAATATCCATAGCATTCGTACAAAAATCATCATGTGCATACTAAATTAATATAAATCATTTTATCGTACCTTTATCGAGAATATTTTTCTCTAATAACTTCGGGAATTACCAAAACGTTTAATACAAATGTTTCGTTAATTAATTACGGTTAAAGTCTCTTTATCTACAGAAAATTACGATACAAGATTCAAGTCTATTGAATTACTTTGATTCATCGTAGACGGTTGTGATCTTTTGTTACGCCGCTAAAAGTACCCAATCCTTCCTCATTTTTTCGTTCCCAATAACACTTAAGGTATTGAAAACTAACTTGAACGCTTTTGGTTTCTTACGCCTAATAGTCATACACTTCACCTGATTATCTAAGTTAATACAGAAACTACAAACTTATTTACTGGCCGTAGGCGGTACAACTTGGCGAATGGAAAATAACAATGGCGGAAAACGAATTTATTACACTTAAAATGAAATGCTTACACCGACTACATAATAATTTATTTTCACGCTTTATAAAAGTACTTATGACATAAGTTACGTTTATATTATGAGCTGGGTTTTCGATCACTAATTTTACAAGTTGATTGGAATTTGGAGAACAACTTTAGTTTTATACTCCTTCAAATTAATGCTAAGTATTAATGGAAACGCATTCAATCCATTCCCGTTATTATCATTCAGTCTATTATTATTTTCCGTAAATTGAACAGTAAGGCAGTGTAAAATTATAGACCTTCGCAATATAAGATAGCCTGCTTCTTCTGGACGTGTAAACGCCTCAGCATAACCTTAATTGAAAACCTATACCTTACTATCGGTTTTAAAATCTGTGAATTCACTATAGGTATTATTAACAATACTTCATTAAACATGACCCTTGCATATTGAGCAAATAAAAGACTTATAAATGTTACCATTTAGCCGAATACATATAATTTGGACATTATTTGTCTCCCTGAACGACTTCATTTGGCTTTGAATATCTTGTCGCGACTCCTAAAACCCATGGACAAAAATATTGATTTGTTTAAAAAAGTACCCATACTTAATCTAATTTTATATGATCTTCCTTTAGTACCTCACCAAATTCATCTTGCATTACACCTCGCGAAAGCTATTTAGCTTAATGATATACGTCTCATGTTCTGATATATATACAAAAAAAAGCTATCTACCGAAAGACTATATTGGACGAAACTTAAAGAGGGCCGGAAAAAAAGGTAATTGTCAATTATTTGAATTATAGCGATCCTTATCGTGTTTTTAAACACCATCTTTACAATCCTAGCCCAGCTGGTGTGAGAAACTTATCATTCTCACTAAACATTATCCGACCTTTTTTTTACAATAATCAAAGAAGGAGTTATTATTTCGAGTCAAATCGTATAATAATTTCATCAAACAGCCTATACTTTAGGTATAAACAGAAAATAGTGGGAAAATATTATGGTTCTTGTATTCGTTACGGTTATATTCAGTAGGTAAATAAAAAAACCGGTGGGGTGCTTTTATTTAATTTAGGTGTCTAAGGCTCTTATATATACTAATTAAATATATGTAATTAACATATCAATATTGATTTTATCAATTTACACATTTTAGAAATTTCCAAATCATAAAAAGTTCAACATTATTATATCATTCTCCGTAAAATTTAAAAACATATTTTCATTGTTTGGTTATACTATTTATATAACAACATTCTCAACGGAAATTCACTAGTGCCACTTATTGCTATCATATTGGACTTTCCTTAAAGAAATCATTTTAGACCAAAACACTAAGTTTTTTTCAGCCTCTTCGCAAGCCTCATGAAAAGGATTTAATACCAAGCTTTATATGATAACATCCTATTATCTACAGTCTAACGGACTGGTTAAGAGAAACCTCCAGGTCTTCGAACTTGCATTACGATATTGCATAGCTAAACATCCGAAAAACATATAAACTTACTTTGTTTCCACAATTGAATTAAATATTAACAACGAGTATTCTTATAATATCTATACCAACCCTAAAGAATACTTGTTCGGAATTACGTTACGAGTTCCCATGAGTTATGTTTATCCGTTTTCTACCTCGATAACAGGTGAAAAATCGTTTTACAAGGAAATATTTTCGCCGTGACAATTAACTGACAATAGACGTCATTGTTTGCGAAATAAAACATCGTTATAATGAATATTATCGTTAAATGTAATTCAAAGTAGTTAATTTTATATGGATTCGTATTGAAGAAAAACCTACAAACCTCTACATCAACCAGGGAAACTGTCATTTTCACGTCTGTGACCTTTTATAATGTAAATTATATAGGAAAGCTTACGTATATACTCAATTTTTTCGCTTTTTTCGAGATTATACAATCGTCAGCGTTGAATACCTAACGCCTTTCGACAAGCCAAGAAATAATTCTTTCATTCGCGTGCCTTTACCACACGGGTTAATACGGTATTGAAAAGCTTGTGACGAAGGCGAATAGAAAGTACAAAAGATTTTAAACAAACGGTCAAATTAATACCATCGTATTTGTTACCAAATCCAATATCTGGTTCATCAAAAGAGATATGTACCAAAGAATAACGAGTAAAGTGTTGTAGAAGATCGAGAGAATTGTATGAAACTTAATAAATTAAACTAAAAAGATGTTCGCAAAAAAGTGGTCTCATTTGCTGGTTATCTCATAAGGAAGCTATCCCGCTAAAAAAAAAATTGTGGATATAGTCTCGTATCTCGCATATAGCGGCTCACTTTTCGTGTCTCTCTAGCCTTAAATCATTTATGTTATTAAATTAGGACGTTACCTTCTCTTTTGTTCCTAAAAACTTGTTTTGAAGATTCACAAGGGAATATAGACTTAGGACTTACAGAGGAAAAAGGAAGAATAAGAAACTAAGTGCCTGTACCCCTACATGGTTAGACTTTCGCTGAGATTCTGGGTCTAACTAGTTTCTTCCTCTTCCATCGTTAGAATACTACACTATTTCAACATTATGTTAAAGTCTTATGCGTATACCAATATATTTAAAAGATGTATATGTTGGTAGGGGTTTAGATGATACAATGTTGCCAATTAGAATTATGTTCGAAGTAATTGTAGTATTATGTAGGTAAACGGTGGATGTATTGTTTTAGGGTTGGCAGACCACTCGGGAGTCTGTATACTAATTAGTATAGTTAATAACTTTGCTCCTGCCCCAGTATAAAGTGGGCGCATACTATACTTGACTTCATAGTAAACCTAAAAAACAATACAATTAACTTGTTATTAGTATGGTCATCTTTATAGTAAGTAAAGATGATTCAATACATTGCAATTTTTACTGTTCCAATACTAGTGGCTTTTCTTTTTTTGCGTGTGCTCCAGTATGATCGACTAATCGTTTCCGGTTGCCACTAAATAGCCTACTCTTTTACCAGCCAGAATCATGTAAATTTGGCGTCGAAATTGACCCCGATTACCTCTTTATACCCTATGTTAACTAGTTTCGAATACATTAATTTCTTTAAACAAGTTTTTCGCCATAGAATAATATAAACCTCTAACTCATTCGTGCTAATTGATACAATCGTCGACTTTAATATCCTAGGATTCTACTAGTTTTCTATAAAATCTTTGTTTGACGGTACATGAATTGATTTTTCTAGTTAGCCTATTCACGTAAACCTCGATTCGTATGGTTAGCATTTTACTATTTATAAACTTTGAGGGATTTATTTAGCGTTGACTTCGATATTATATCAATAAGATTTTATTTCTATGGTTCTTTTAAAATATCTTAAGTTCCTTGCCTTCGCAGTCTTTTTGAAGTGCTATTATATGGAATAGCAGGCGCTTTACTTTGGTAATTTTTAGTTTCAAAGGTAACTTATATACGCTTCTCGAGCAAGTACAAATCACTACCTAAATAGAAGGAATTTCAAGCTGTCTAGTTACGATATCAAAGGCTCTTCTCATTGTTATACCTATGTTAAAATAGGTTATTATACCGTAAACGGTTAGAGTTGATAGGTTTCGAGAAACATTTTCATCATTACCAGAGGTCTGATAAATTCAACTTCTGGTGATATTAAATCTCTTTTTCTATCATTTGATTTTATTGATCATGGTTATGCAAAAATCGATTTGTAATGATAAGTTTATATTGTTTTCCAAAAAGCTTTCCGTAAAACTTTTAATTTGGTGTTAGATGGATTAATCAGGATTGTATTAACTTTCAATTTCCAATTCCTTATTTCATACTTCAACTTTTTATAAAGTCTGTTAAAATATTCATTAGTTTAATTTAACGTTTTTATTGCAATCGATAGGTCGAAAAAGGTTTTCAGTTCTCATAAAGTAGTCATATAATTACCAGGACCACGTTACTTAAGATATCTTAAAGTTTTATTCACGTTAATCTTATTAATTGGAGACCAGTAAGCCATTCGACCCTTCCGTCAGAAATTCAAGTCAATATTATTAACATTATCTTTTTGGTTTTAAAATACATTAAAGTTAAAACGGTTTCTTTCCGCCCAAGTCGCAACTAGTTTTCGATTACAAAATCTAAAATGCTTAATAGCTTGTTATTTCAAAATTACAAAGCTCTAAGTTAGGACCAAGAAAGTATATTTCATTAATATATCGATCAAGCCGTAATTTTTATTTCAAGTGATGAATAATTACGAGTCCTGAATTTGAGATTTTGAATTTAGTTTCGATTTGACATACGATTATGAGCTGAAAAACTAATAATCATTTGTTCTCATCAGTTTTTGTAGTAGTTTCCTGAACTATATGCCCGTATACGAAGGTTGTTTATCCTAAAGTTCCTACGGTAATTCTAATAACTTGATTGTTTTTGGATTAATTGCTTATTACGTGTACTTTCTTATTATATTATGACTATTGAAGGTAATCTTCTCATTAGTTTTCATAAGAAAATTTCTTTCCAAAATGATTACGAAGTATTGATCTATTATTTGAAGAGTTCGCTATAAGGTGAATATTTTATCATTACCTTTATGATTGCGTCCTCAAACAATTAAACGTGAATTTTTGATACAGCCGCTTCTGATCTTACCCTTAAACTTCTATACAATCCTCGATTCAATGAACGTAACATTGGGGTTTAAAAGGTAAAATTCGATTATCAAGGTCTAAACTATGTACTAGTCTATACTAGTTTATACTAGTAAGTAATAGTTCCTCTATTCTAGTCAATATTATCCCAGGAAGCATCTTCGTACTAAGTCTCTGTACTAGCCAGTACTAGTGCCCCATGAAGATATCCTCATCTCCGGTGAATTTCTTATCCTTTTTGTTGAGATGTGTCAAGTATTTGAAGTCGAAGAAAGTACTGACTCGCTCTGTTGTTGAGTGTGCTGAGTTATTAAACCTGTTATCCTTTCAACAGAAGTTAGGATTTCCATGGAAAGTTTTTCAACTATTTAAATAAATCGTTTGTCGCCTTTATACTCCAGTTTAAGCGTTGTCTGATATTTTATGAACCTTTTTTACAGGATAGCAAATATATTAATAATGATTCATCTGTGTTATTACGGTAATTTTCGATTGATTTCCGCGTGGTTTCTGTTTACTCTTTCTTACACGATATATGGTTAAATTTTGTATAGAAGTCTAGTTTCAAGCGATTCTATTGTTTTATTTACCTGTTTATCTTCATGAGTTATTTATGTACCAGTTTCTTGATTTCCTAGTAAACATCGCGGCTAAAATGATATAAAATTGTAAGGATATAATATTGAGCCATTTGTAAGTATTCCATATAGTGAGAATCTTATTGTTAAACACAATGTACAGTCAGTCATTATAATTCTTATTTTTATCCCATAATTTGGCGAAGTTCATAGGTTCTATCAGGTTTTTTCATTACTAGTGAATCGATGAGTGTAAAAATCGCGATATGGGTTATGAAATAGGCATATTAATCTATAAGGTTTGTATTACTTTCTATTGCCTTCTATGTACCCTGCGTAATCTTAACTTTTCTGGTTTGTGGTATTTTTGATACAGTGGAAGAGGTTGTTTTTTCATTGGGAAATAAATTGTTTCGGCGTTTTTTCGAATGTATTTACTAGAGTTAGTAAGCTTCGAACCAGAGAAAAAGATAATTTTTATAGATTTTCGTCGTCTTTTTTCGGTCTTTGTTCACGTTCTTTCCGAATTTCGTGAGTTACCGACAGTTTCTTTGAGAGTTATATAATTTACGTACGTAAGGTAGCCTCGCTTTGTGGCTCATTATATATATTTTCGATGAACTGTTTTTTTACGTTTCGAAAATTAGTGGCATTTTTTAAAATACACTTTAAACTTTTTTTTTTCGTTTTAACCTGGCATTTTATATGGTTGAGCTAGGGTAACTAACATTTTTACGATGTGATCATTTTTGCTACCTGGTGTATTATTACCTTTTCTCCGTAGTTCTATTCGTAGCACTTTCGACATTGAGTTGCATACTATGAGCCATATTTCCAATGTCTATTGGGAAGTTTCTTCCCGTAAATTACCGAATATATGGAGTCTATGATTCTTTTTTTCCTAATAATGAAGAATTATCGTTATAACATACTTGTTTGCCGCTTAAGGGTCTAAATACTCTACCAGCTCTTGAATCATATTATTCTACAAATTGAAATCAATAAACTTCAAAGCATTTTATCGAAAAGTTAAATGTTCGCACAAAAATTTTATATAATTACTGAGTGAGTTCAGTTTTTCGTTACATTTAATGTTATTATGGAAGTAAAATTGTTGTATGTAATGTGTTATTCCGAATGTAACGTAGCGATAGGGTTTTTTTTACGTTTGAAATGTTGTAATTAAAAAGGTTTCAAAATAGAACGGCATAAATGAAAGAGTATAATGTGATGAAGAAAGATAAATCAAATGTGACAAAACGTTTCAAATGAGGCGTTTACCATTTGTAAATACAAATAAAATGAAAATTTAATGTGTTCAAACATTCCAAACTAATTGTTTCACGTTTTCAAGTGCTGTACTAAATAAGTGGTTAGTAAACTCAAACGTTGTAACTATTGATTCAAATGAACTGCGGGTAAACAAAAAGTAATATTTTGGGTATCGGGTGTTAGAGTGGGTGTAGGGTGTTGGGTTGTATGGGATCTATTGTGTAAGAGTTCAGATGTTATGTAGCAGCGTCGGGTGTTGTTTTAGACGCTTCTAGTATCATTGTGAACGCTTCGAAAGCTGTTATGAACGCTTTCAAAATATTTGTAAGCGGTGTAAAAATTATTTTTAGCCGGATAGAATTTGGCAAAGAAATCCAGAACTTGATGGTTTATGAAGCCGATGGGTTATAGAAAGCTTTCCTAAAAGTACCCAGATACATCTAAAGCGCTAACCGAGTTAATATTAGCGTAACTGTGATTTCAGTAGTTAAATAATACCAACCGAATTAATAATATCATACTGAAAATTTTCTATTCAAAGCTACTCCAATTTTTACCATTTTTCCACGCTCTCATATAATTCTTATAAATAGTATTATTAAAGCATGAAATAGTTGCAGCCGTTATAGTATCCCTTTATAAGTATTTAGTTAAGTATCTTTTTTTCCTCGCTAGGCTATTTGTAGTCAACTGAGTGAGTTACTAATTAATATAGGCTGGATCTTAACCTCAACGTATGAAAGGAACAGTATAGTATTTGAAGATAGTAGTAGAAAGATTTAAGAGCTGGACGAAGCATCTAGAGAATATACGCCTCAGATGAGAGCTTATAAGCCCTCACATGAGCCGTGTCACTCTACCATGCACTCCGTTAGCATGCTCTTCCACGTTTGTTAATTGTAGAAATATCTAGTAGTATCCAAAGTAATGTATATAAGCGAAAGAAAACTTACTGGTAAAAAGTATGAGATTTGGAACATGGAAGTTTGTAATTAAAGACTGAAGTATGGGAACAAAAGAAGTTAATATTTGGAATTGTGGGGTGAAGAATTATAATTGGATTGTAATTTGGGTTCAAAATAAACTTTGATTCATAGATTAATTCCTATAACGATGGTAGGAATTTTTTCTGCTACCGTTGACTGGTGGTTGACCGCATTGATTTATACGTACAAAAACAACAATTTGTTTGGGTTGGAATAGAAGTCCATTGCAATATAGTCAAGTGATTGAACTAATTGTAAGTTGACTATACGGATTGCAAGTCAAATGAAGTAAAGTGCCCAATGTAATTTGTTACACGGTCTAAGCAGCTTCCCATATAAATTGGTGTGTAGACCGACTAGAGGTCTGCCAAACTTAGGAGTATCGTATCATTAATTTCAACGTATTGAACCAGTTACTTCGACCAGTGAGTGGATTCGACTATATCGCAACTATGAAAACCCACCAACAATATAATAGGGATATGAATTACCTTATATCAATATATCAATCACTATTTATGTATTTTTATTAATATATTTTGATTTATAAATTTTGTTAACAAATATATTAACTCTAACTAAATATCTTTTCATTTTTTTTTACAAAGATCTAGAAGATAATATGTATTTTACAAACCTTTCATTTTAACTATTATGTTTCCAAAGTAAATCTCGTATTGGAACAACTTAATATTTTCGATTCAATATCGACGTTGTACTATGTTCAATCGTTAATCCATAGCCGTTTAGATTGTTTCGTAATTAAGTAAATTTTATTTGGGTAATGAAATATTATAGATTATTTGATTCATTTACGTTTTATTTCAAACTTATATAACTTTATTATATTAATATCAAACTTTTAATTCACTTAATGAAAATAGTATTCCTGTCTATAATATGCAATCCACAAGTATCATTTTTGATCAATTGAAAAGTTTGTTTTCATAGAAGCTCCTTTCAATGTTATGATAATTTAATCCGAAAACCTTTGTCAAGACATAATATTATGCATAAGACTTCATTTGTTATTTATTTTAATAAAACGCGTGCTAATTTTTCCCTTCAATTATATAGTATTTTAGAGTACAATTCATTATTGAATATAAGACCTAAATCGGCGGTGCAGTGTTCTTAGTTATTTGATGTAATTCATATGTTTAAAACATCAAGTTTTACGGTATTGCAAAACGCTTTGCAAAATTGATTTTTCCCATGAAAACAAATTATTTCGTTACTAAGTAGCACCTGGTAAAATGATGAATGAATTGATTAATAGATTTGTTGCGAATTCCTTTTTCACTGATAACAAAAAAGAAACTTATAAAAGTTCCGACGCACTATTAAACTCGAATCAAAAATCACGGAATATTATTCAAACGTTCGTTCAATAAGTTCTAAATGGTGAGATATATTCAAAAAATAACGAATTATTTTTTCGTTTTCGAATTCTTATATTTCGTTGATTATTACTGGCGACTTGTATATTTCAAATAGTCTTAAGTTATTCATTTATCATCTCATTTGAACGAAATCATTATTTAACTAATTTTTTTTTATATTTTAACATGAATGGGAAGCCTAATTTTTTGTGACACTCGCTACTAAGAAATGAACCTATAGATACTGGCGGAAAAATGGTAAACCGAGTCTTCATGGGTCATATATAGGCCGTAGAGACCGAAATCCATTCTTTTTAACAAGATTTTAGTGTTCTCTGTATTTTAGAGGCTTTTGAGCGTGTGAACTATAGCTTTGGTTAGGCCAAGAGGAGCGGCCTAGTCAATTTTTTCCCGACGTCTGTTCACACCATAGATATGATTGTAGGGTCCTTGAAGATAGGAATACTGTTAAACCGAAATGTAAAAAAGAAGCTTATGATAGAAAATTAGAGGTAAAACGCGAGGTTATCGACTGTTCCATTAAGCTTCTTATATTATTGTTAGGAGAACTTTATTTGTTTGGTGGCTTGCACTTTGCGTATTCCAATTGAAATTATATAATGTGTAACCTTCCTTGGAATAAAACCTTATTAGTATTTTCCCTTTTGTATTTTGTTTAATATTTACGTTACGATAATAAAAGACCTATGTATCTCATTATTTTTCGTTTCTAAGTACTTTTGTATCAATATAAATAGTGGTGTTGTTAATGAGAATAAAAACAGCCCATATATGTGCCGTGATTATAAGTTCTGTACGTCATTACCGTTAAGTGTTCGTAATGAACGCCTTACGGTTTGCGAGGCGAAAACACGCTTTCAGGCCCCTTTCCTTTAATTTCGAGGTTTTCTTCATTGGCTTAACGTTTTTCTTCCCCGCCCTCATTAAATTTACCCTAGTTCCCGCCAACTCTACTTTATCCTTTTGGATCTAGCTTTGTACCAGCTGTATACTATTTGGGAAGCAGGATTAAACTTTGGTATTTATATATGTAGAGGAGGTCCAAGCGTAAAATATGTTTGTTACAATTATAAGAATCCTTGTTAATTTCGTATACAACGGCTTATAATTGATCAATAGTAGTTACTAAGTGTTAAGGTGAGTATATATTCATCGTCGCCGCCGTTATCAGGCTCTTAATGATACAGGCTGATGCGTAAGCCGGTGGTTACCATGGATTTAGCCCTAGTGGTTGCTATGCTCCTACGATATTTTGAGTCGTTTTGTTAAGTAACTGGACCACCGCTTTTTGTATATAGTAATGGCTCCTGAATAGAGGTTTTTTATTCTTTCTTTTTATCGAGAATAAACTATAATATCCGACTGTTCTAAGCGATAGATTTGACTCAATTTCTTCATTCATTATTCTTCATCTTTTTTTGACCAACGATATTTTAGCTATTTGTAAGCGGCTATAGTTTAAAAATGGATCTTCCAACTTTTCGAACCTAAATACTCAGGTTATGGAAAAATTCCTCGATAAGTATGTTACGAACCAGCTTGAAGGCACCCTGATAAAGTGAAACGAATTTTTAACTACTTAATACGAACGATTCACTAAAATTTTAGGTATGGAGTTTATTTAGAGGGATGAAACCGTTCACGAGTATATTTTAAAAATAAAACAACGTAATACCAAGGTATTACCCACGTTAAATAAATATAAACTGATATCTTCAAGTTGTTGCTGGCACGCACACATCCTTAAAGTAACCTTTCCCCCCCCCCGCTCTACCAAAAGAAGGTTCCTATTCCTACGTTATTTACGAATGACATAATTATTTCGCCTCCCTTAACCGGCGATCTCATAGAAGATTACAACGACCTAAACTCCTTCAACTCCAACGATAATGCTAACGGTTTGTCTAATAACACCGACCGTAAAAAAAATCAAAACTGAGCTTTCCTATTAACCGGTTATTCTTTTTGGTATTAAAACGGGTTGTCTAATATAAAACGTTATGATATTACGTAAATTGGGTAAAAACAGAAAGTTAATCGGTATAAAAAGTGTTATTTTAATATTTTATTTATTCATTAGACAGCCTTATGAAGTCTGTTATGAAAAGATATTTCGTTCGCAGTAACGATGATAGTAATGACGACCACAAAATTTTGGTAATAATACTTTTCGCGTACTATTACGACAAAAACACTGCATAATCTGTTTTCATCTTACCTACAAACTTGAAATAAAAGTTTGACAAATAGTTTTACGGATTTGTTAAAGTTTTGGGATGACTCATTTGCGAAAATAAGCGTTATAAATTAGGTGTTCGTCGCTAAGCTTGCTATTTGAATAGATTTCATTAACAGGGTATTTTCCTACGAGTCATTTTATCTTAATATACCTGCAAAAAATAATAAATTAGTCGCTTGTTTCTCATTTTTTTTTTCAATAAAGACTTTATAATCTTCCTACTCGACACGATAGCGTTAGTTATATTAGTTATGTTGGTATCGACAGTATAGTTTATATTGAGAATAATAATTGCGACGCGCTTTTTTACGATAGTGAGGGAAATAATAATGAAACAAACCTAAATAGTTTTTGAACCAGTATTAAGCAGCGTGTTTCATGAGTTAATCATTCGAAACTTTTCAGCTGTAAGGATTTGAATTTATATTCGAGATGCAGCGCAAAAAGTTATTGTATTCGTATATATTTATTATATCCCATGTACCATCTGAATACTTGTTTATTAAGGCTAATATCGATATTTCCCTTATCTTTGTAGATAGAGATATAGATTAATGAGTCGGAAGGAGTTCAATCCAACCGGGTGACTCAGTCCTAATTCTTGAATAGTTCACCGTTTATAATAAAATTATTCTGTATTTATTTGAATTTATCGACGCTTTAATAAATATGCAATATAAGAACTATAGAGTTCTTACTCAAAGGATTACCAGTTGATAGAAATTACTGTGTATTTTTATTCCAGCCCAACGACTCGACGAAATTCTCCGTTATATATCTGTGATTAACCTACGATTTCTTTGCATAATTTATTTGAACGTTGACTTCGATGAATATTAATATCGAATTTAGCTTCGAGTTATTTTTCTACAATTAGACGTTATCTTCGGTAAATATAGGATGCAGTACGAATATTGTACTTATGAAATTTCGAATTATATGTTGATTTTGAGGCGATCGGATGATTGTCGTGTGTAGGAACGAGGTTTTATGCAGAAATGAAAGAAAACCACAAGTGTCGATACCACTACCATTCATATTGTATTTCGAAAAGTTCGAAGGGATTAAACTACTATTACTCTGCTGTTTTGTTCGAAAGTTTTAAGAAAACGTTAGCCTCAAAGTTACCAGTTTTCTTTTACTATAATTTCCCGGATACCTTTAAGGAATTCCCGACTTCATTCAATAACTCCCTAGGTAATAAACTACCGCCTTATCGAAACAAAACCGAGTTAGAAATCGTCATGTAAAATAATAATTAAACCCAGCATTAGAATATTTTGAAGGGTTGTTATAGAGTTTTTTTCGAATTATCCTTCAATATTACGAAAAAAATTAAACTTGTTGTTAATAAAGGCTTTTTTTACGCAAAATTTAGGTTCATTTTACGCTTTTATTACGATTATAATAAACAAAAAATTATGATAACAACTAACGGTTACTCCATTCATTTAATTAAGAAAACGTTAGAAAATATTTTATGAGTTAAGTATTTCACTAAATTAGATACTAAGGCCAACATTTACAAGTTAGGTAATAAGGAAGGCAACGAGTGAAAAATTATTTCCTGCATTTGTTTTCGATCTTTTAAGTGGTTAATTAACCGTTTCGGTTTTCTCCATGGAATGTTTACATTTTAATGCTATATTCATAGATTTCTACCTCTATTTTGCAATGTTCTTTACTTCGTTATTTTAAAGTATGTTTTAGTTTATTTTAATTACAATTTCAACAATTTAAACGTTGGAATTAATCTAATATTAAGCGACATAAGCGTTGTGAGTTTGAATTTTGAGAAATCCAAGGGTAAGTAAGTCGTTTTAAAAATCTAGTATTTATGATTCGTTATTAAAGTTGGGATAAAGGTACGTATGAACCCGAAGAAGTTATGTATTATACGTGAATGACCGGGTTCCACGTTTATATTTGGGGTATGAAGTTTTCTTGTTATTATTAACTTTTACCGATAATTTATTTGGAATCGATTCATAAATGTTGGTCTGGTAATTCGTTCTGTAAACCAGGACATACCTTTTTGTCAGGGGCTAGAAAAGGAAGTTGTTTCTCGAATGGTGTAAATTTCCCTCTATTTATTGACCTCGTTTCCATCCAATAGGACTTTAACCGGAAAATCTATTTAAAAGTCAACTGTTTTAGTAGGATATTATGAGGTTACTTACACTAATATAACGATTACAACAACTTATATTCAGTAAAGAATTACTTTAGTTGTTTGCCATTTATTGAAAATAATTACGAGATTTACGATAAGTAATTATTTCGAATTTTAAGTAATTGAGAAACATAGAATGTGGAGCTTTGTGGTACGTCCTATTTGATTACTATTTTTACGAGTTATAAAATATTGTAATGGTTCATAATCACCCAACAACTTTCATAACAACAGGTTCGTTAGTAGAAAAAGCTATCTTCATTTTTTCAAAATCAATTTACTATAAAACTTTCTACTATATACTGCCTAATATACCATTACGACGAAATTAGGATTTTTTCAATGGCTTGTTGGATCCCCAGTTTTTAGGTCCAAAACTACAGATTCTACGTTCTAGATGAGTGTTTTATAAACTTTTCCTACGCATATACGTTTTCCAAATTAATATTTATAGTGAATTTATTTTAAAATGTTATAAAATTTTTACTAAAGTCTATATTTATAATATTTGTGATGTTGCTAATACCTAAAACTTTTCTTACCTCCGTTAGATTCACGTAATACTTTTAGGCGATCGGAATTGCCTAACCGATATTTGTATTAACGACAACCAAATAATTAAAGTTGTTATTTCGGAATATTAATTAGATGACAATAGTATTTTTCGGTTGCGTAACCGTATTTATGATTCTGATTAAAAACTGTTTACTGCTATGTTGATTAAAGTTTTATATGATTTAAATAATGATTATAACCCGGGTCGTGTCTTTATTATTGTTATTTTTGAGATAATATATTTTCCGCTTAGGTTACACCTTTCCATTCGACGCTTTAGCTGGGAATACGATGTTTTTGAGCGAACTATGTATTAGCGATACCGTTTAAAGGGAGTCTTCCCACATTTACCAGTTTCCTAACGGTATTGAAATGAACTTTTCATTGATTTCATCATCAACTTCCCTTAAAAACAAGCTAATCATTCACATTACTTTATAGTTATTACTGATAGTTTAGCTGAAGTTATTCCTTACAAATTTTCAAATACTATAAATGTTGTAGTTTAGGCAACGCGGTTTCTCAATTATCATTTGCGAGGTTTCCGGTTTTTTTGTGTTATTATTACCAATTATGGTTTGAATGAAGCCAGCAGGTTTTGGAAACGCTTTGATGACTTATCAAAGTTGAAACAATGTCTAAACAAAGAATCCCACCCGAAACGAATAGTGTTACTAAATGTACTAAATAAGAAGTTCTAAATTATTTACGTTCCATTATTACTTATATTGAATTCGATCAAAGCTTTTTGTTACCAGATTACTGATTATTATTTAATGATAAATTTATTATGACTATTGGTATTAACTCGGTTACTTAGTTGACTATATATAGTTTACTCAATATTTATTCATTTTGGTTACTGAATTACGCGTAAAGGCTTAAACTTTTGACTAATATATTCGAGACATTACGAAATTCGTATAATCTTTAATAAGGACTGTTTAATAGCGTATAAATGAGGTTATTAATAGATAACGTTCTATTTTTTAAACGATTTTAGATCGGTAATAACGTTTAGATTTTCCTGAAAAATGATATATCAGATTATTTTTCGAAGAAAATAGGTTCCATTTATAATAAATATCTCATTATATACGTCATCTTTTTTCACGTTGTTGAATTTTATATTTTTGGTTAGAAATTCTCCTGATTGAATGTCGATCAACTTGTATAATCCGCATTCGACCTGCTTCTTAACAAACGAATTCCCTACTATTTACCAGCCTTTATAGACGTTATTAGTAACTATAAATACATTGAGTTTAAATTACACGTCGAAGGTAACTTACAAACCTGAAATAAGCCTTAGATAGGCACATCCTATATTGGCAACTCCTCATAGCGATGAATTTTACTTTAATAGGTGGATTAAGTATACTCGACTTAGGAATCGCTTTCGAACCTATGAAATACCACGGCCTTCGATGTTTTCGAACTTTATTATAGTTCGGTTAAGGATAACGTTGAGTTTGTTTGTATAACTCGCTAATAAGCCTAATTTGATTCTTTTTTTCGCCAGTTACTGGTTTTTTTTTCACAGCCACTAATTTACGGTTTTTAAGCAGTAAATAACTCAATATACATGGGTTAGTAATATCAATGGTTCAATTAATCAATGTGTAAAATGAAAGAAGTAGATATATTAACTTGCGTTTCTTTAAATAGCTTGTGATGTCAGTAGATCGGTTGATTGACATAGGTTAAGTAACAATGGTGGAGAGTGGATCTACGTTAAGTAAGACGTGTGGTAGTAGTAATTGATACGTGAATATACGTAAGCTAAGCGATAGTGATTGCTGGTTTAGCCTACATCAGTTAAGATAACTAGTGATAATAGTGGATACTTTGACTCACGTATATTAAAACGTAATAGTAATCAGTTTAACTCATATTCGATAAAACGACTAACGGGTTTACATAAAAAGAGAGGAGAGAAAACGAAATGAAAAAAAGGGGGGGAAGGGAGGGCTACAGGGATAACAGTATACTAAAAGTAATGTCTCAAGCTAATGCTTAGGCTAGTGGTCACTAGAAATCTATCCCTGGTAGTATCTATGTTCCTGCGATTCTCTAAGTCTTCCTATCACGTAACCTGGCAAACCACCTTTTTATAACCTAGAGCAGTTCTTAGTAGAGTGTTCTTCTTCTTTCCCTTCATCGAGGATAAAAGATAGTATCCAACTGTCTTAAGCGACATCTTTGGCTTAGTTCCTTTGGAATTAACTTCTTATTGTTACGGTGTCACCATTGATATTTCGGTTAAAAATTTAACATATATCTGGCGGTTCTTTCGCGTTATTATCGAGGCGATAAAGGGCGGTGTTGCGGGTTCCAGCGCTGTTAGATAACTGGCAAATAGTGTCAGTACGCCGGTTTTTGTTCGGCGATAAAGACGGTGGCATTAGTACCGACAAAATAAATGATAGCTGTAAAGATACAGGCTTGGTTAAGAATAAACCCCTTTCATGCGACTTTTTTTTTTTTCGCCATCTCTAGTCCAACTTAAGCTAGTTCCGCCATCGCCTTTTCTTTCCCCCTAGTTATACCCATTTTCATATGGATATAATGCAGAAAAGAGAGTCCGTTAGGACTTTTAAAGCCGTTGTAGTAAAGTTGTTGAATGTTTGAAGTTAGAGGTTTATAGAAAAACAGCGTTAGTATTAGCGTTAATAAGTGTAAAACTGGTGTATTTTAATACTAAGATTACTATCGGGCGGAAAATGTTATTATTGTTACAAGGCACTGAATTCTGGCTAAAATATACCCTAATTTAATTTTTGATCGGTTTTTATAACAAGATCAGTTCAATGATTAAAGGATGAAAACTATGTTGGGTTCGAAAGAACTTTATGCATATAGAGTTTCTCGTGCAATCCCATCGGTGGGCTTTAAAGGTAACTAGAACCACTGTTTTTAAACCTTTGAGAAAACTTTGTAATATATTAAATACATGATGAACTGATTTTTTTTATATTATGCGTAATTTCCCTCCGCATCTCAAAGTTTAAATTATATTTATTACGACATAAAATCTCTACATTTATACCTCGACGTTAGAACTCGGCACCAAAGGAGTCCTAACAACAAAAGGGTATAAGAAGTGCGCCTTATATAATGATTCCTTCTAAATACCGGCATGAGTGTCATTGAATACATAAATCTTGAACATATATATTACGAAGACGAATTTTGTTGCCATTTAAATATACTTCTCCTTTTCCAACATTTTTATCATTAATATTAATATATATTTCACGTTGTTAACCGATGTATGATTATTTTAGTTCACATGGTTATAGTTTTCAACGGTTTTCGTTATAAATTTGAGAATACTTCAGTTGTTCACGATACCTCTTCATCTAAGGTTTTATTTCACCATGAAAAATCCATATTCAACATTCATAATAGTATATAATATGTTATATAAATATTGAAAGTTGGCGGTACCGTTGGTTTTTGAACCCTTAATTACCAAAGTATCATATATATATATCTTAATATTGTTTTAGAGCAAAGTTTATAGCTGTTTCCAAACCTCCAAATATTTCGATAACTTTGGTATCAAAATAGTAAGAAATGCAAAAAAGGTCGCCAGATCTAGATGTCAGAATATTACCATCCCTAAGTACCGTGTATTATTAATCAACATACATTTATCCGTTAAAGGATTATTTCAACTTCAATGTAAATGTCTTAAAATAACTTTTGTTGAAGTTAACGTGTCCTTTTTTCAAGGTAATAATAGCTGCATTCTATAATAAATCTTTTATATAGATTTTGGTAAATCCAGAGGAAAATTGCGGGGTTTTTAGTCAAGAGCGTAAAAAGATAGATTTTATTTTCTTTGCGATTGTTAGACGTAGCGTAAAATATATCGTCTTCAGTTTTGTGCAATCGAGTCATGACAGTTTTTTCAATTCTGGAAAATGATGTAATGCGCTTGTTACTACTCTGTACAACTATATGGATCGCTGGGATAAAGGTTCAGTCGACTCAAAAGCTTCGAATACTAGCATCGCATTGTTTCTGAATATAACTGTTAGTGAAAAAGAAAAACCCTAGTGAAATTAAAATACATCGAATACAAAGATAACTAACAATTATATACTTTAAACAAGAAACGAATTCAAATAGTTCCTATATAGAAACCGTGTTACCGAAGAATATATCAACATTAACAAGGGTAACAATATTGGGTGAAGCATTATACAACGAAACAACCTTACTTTTTTTCTTTTTTGGTAATTTACTATGAATGTAAAGTGCCCACCATATGCCCACTATCGTGCGGCCTTAGCTGTTTCTAACTAAGCACAAACTCCAGCGGGAATTCTCGCAACTAGAGTGTTCTTACTTTACAACACCCAATATCCTATTCCCAATTTTTCTAATATAAGTTATTACCTTTCATGTATTGAAAAAGAAAACTGTACTTTATTATAATATACAAATATACAAAATCAGAGACGTATCATTCGCAACTAAAGCCAATTTCCGAATAATATTCTATATATTGGCAGGTCGTTAGATCGTTGCAACGTTGTTGATTCGATTGGTTGAAGTAACATTAGTATTGCATTGGTTAAGTGATAGATGTATTATTCTAGGTTTGGCAGACTCCTAGCTGGTTTGCACTGTAATTTGTATGGCCAATTGCTAGATCGGTGCCCTAGATTGAAGTGCAGCATACTGCTCTCAACTTACACTTAATGCGGTAATTCTACACAAAGCAATACACTCAACTTGCAGTTTAGTATAGTTAACTTTACTTTAATTAAAATTAACCTACTGCACTGTATATAATACTATTACAATACTGGCGATTTTTTAGTTTGTGTACGCATGCTCATATGGCTGGTCAATCTTTTCCAGTTACCATGAAATTATTTCCTTATCAACTGGCGAGACCCCTGTTTATTCCAGTTGACATCCATACTTAATTGCACTAAATTACATGCAAATTAACTACATTTGACTTCAATTACACTGTTACTCCAGAATCCGAGTTTATGAACTTATATAAAAAGTTTTTTTTAGTCACAAACCTTTATAGGCTTTTATTTTAACCGTGGTTTTTACTTGAACTATACTAATTAAACCGGTTCGCATCGTTAATTCTCTTGTATTTTTCAGATTTACTACTATATCCCTGGCTGCCGTCACATAAATTAAGCTTTCCGGATAGCCTATTAATGTGACCCTCGATTTGTATGGTTAGCATGTTGCTATTTACAAACCTTTTAATGGCCTTATTTGGCATTTCCTTCGTCATAACATTTACGGAGTTATCTCTACCATCAATCTACCATAATTCGTTAACTTTCCTTCTTTCGTAAACTTTATGGAGTGCTATCACGACGATTATCAGGCGTTTTTAACTAATGGTTCTGAGTTTCGAAAGGCATTCGAAAAGGATCCTCGAGTTGGTATAGATTACCACTGGGATAAAAGAAAACTTAAGCTGCCTGGTAATGAAATTAAGGGTTTCCCATAGTATTATACCTACGTTAAAGCCTGCCATTATATCGTAAACCTCTTAAGACAAAACGCTTCATATAATCTTCTTACACTTCACAAATGTTCAATGGATTGGGTTTCCGATATTGGTAATTTGGTCTTCACGTCTATCTCTTTTAATGAAGGTCATTAGTAAGTCGATTAGTGAAGACAAGTTGGTGTTATTTGTAAAGGACCCGTCTGTCAAGATTATTAATTTGACACTTAACAAATCCATTAAAACTATATTAATCCCGCGGTCTAAATTCCGTATTTATGTTATGATCAGAACTATGATGGTAAGCCAAATACGTACCTGTCATTACCTAGACAGCGGTTGGGTCAAGAAACTGGCCAGTATGCAACTGCGCCACTGAGAAGCCTAAAGTCCAATACATCAGGCGGAGAACATCTCTTTTGTCAGCCATGATGACTAATCAAAGTCACGTGATGGATCATGAAGGATCATAGCGATCCAAGATGATCCAGAGAATGGAGGATCATAGCGATCCAGTATAATCTAACCTAGGATAGTACTGAAGACGGTATGAAGGATAAAGGATATAAGGATACGGTTAGCACCACATAGATAGTATTTCCTTCATAGCTCATCAGTTGTCAATCTAAGTATTCAGTCTACACACCTGAATAGACCAACGGCTAGTGATCATTCTAAAGCACGAACAAAGATCTTCTTGATATTGCACCTTTGTTACCTCTGCTACCTTACTGCTAACATAAACTCCCTAACACCTTCTATTTACTCACGGGTATTTAGTGTGATCATTACAGTACCAAATATAGTTTACTGTTAAGGTATAGCAGAAGACTAGAAGAGGCTACCATGGCCTATTGTATAGGACCTATCAGCATAGCTAGTGCCTAGCCCGTTATATGCCATTAAACGTGTCGTGCACAGACCATACCTAGTTCGCGTCCAGACCGCGCCCAGACCGGATACTATATATCCCGTTACGTGTATAATCACATAACTTATATGATTAATGGCTAATAACATAAGTCTATAACATGCCCTCCTTTTCCCCTGATATTGTAAGAATCACGGCGTCCCGCTAGTTAAATATAGGATGCGAGCTTCACCCGCCTAAAGCGTAGGCCGGGCGCGATCCAGTAACGTGTCGTCTGATGGACCGTATGACGTATCGGCCGGTTTTACCCCAAGCCGCCGGCGCCATGTAAGGTGTCTTTCAACGTGCAGTATAATATATTGTCTGGTTTAACCTAGGCTACCAGCGCCATATAACGCGTCCCCTAACGTGCCATATAACGTATCCTCTCTAACGACAGTGTCGTATAATGCACCTATCAACACGCTATGTAATATATCGTTTCTGCCGCCGGGATGCAAGCTTCGCCCGCCTAATATACGGGCCAAGCGCGGGCCGATAACATAACGTTTAATGTGCCGTATAACGTATCATCTTGCCACCGGCGTCGTATAACGTGTCCCGTATAATACGTAGGCCTTACCGAATCTAATCCGCCAGTACCTATAAATATAGACTCCCTGGAAACCCACAAAACTTCCTTTTTTTCCCTTTTACATCGCCTCCCTCACCTTGTTAACACACTCTTCCATAACTTTTCGTCACTACCTTACTTCTTCTATTTATATCTTAGTTATAATTATTTGTTGACATTTCGTAACCATTTCCATGGTCCTCGTTTTTATAGCTAACGTTTATAATGGACCTGGCTTGGACTCTGTCGCCACTAGCATTTCTAATAACCTAAAAGAGGTAACTGATTACTTAAATAACCCGAACTATATATGAAACGCCGCTAATTCCTTTTGTTCGGGTATTATACGGATACAATAAAGGGCTGTTCGAATATCTAACTTCGTAAGTTAGGTCAACTTAACAACGTACGCAGAATTTTTTTAATTAGAGTTAAGAGAAAACAACTTTACTTAGTAATTTTGTTTAATGCCCGGTAATCGACATAAAACCGTTGTCCGTTCCTTGGTTCAAGAATAATTAATATTAGCGCCGCGGATAATAATAAATTTATCTGGGCTTAACCATTGTTTATTAGTTGCATAATCTATTGTCGAATTTGAAAAATATAGTCTTTCGATATCGAATATAATAATTTCTAGGGTTGTTTTAATAAAGATATATCTTTATTCGGTTGAATATAAATATGGTAGTTGAGTTCTCTCTTATATAGGAGCAAAGCCATAGCTTTATCCCTATCGAATAAGTTGCTAAATTTTGGCAATTTTATTAAAAGATGCAGTTAATCCTCTTTTTCCGCGGAAATGTGCGGCGCCGTTGTTTGAAAAATTCGCGTTATCTCGTAAAACCTTGAAGCAAAAGCTAATCGGAACTAATCCCTCGTACGTTATGCCTTCCGGTGCAAACATATTACTAAACCGATAAAAACCGATCTTACAACACCTCGTATATTGCTCGACCAAAATCTCATTATTACCACGTCGATAATTAAGTCTTTTTCATTATAAATTATTAACCGATTCCGCCAATGATTAAATTTAACTCTTAATATAGTATCTAAAGCATTTTGCAAAGTATATTCCCCATTATCCCGGAAATAATATATATCAATATTGGTTTTGACGATCTATTAATATTTATTCAAAACTTTGGTGTTTGCGTAAAACATGTATTTTGCCGTAACCCTAATATTATGCCAAGATTTCGATGATGTAATAGCCGAATTTACTCTATCTTTAACCGTTATATTAATGCTTTATTTCAAATATAATAACAATTCCAGCTAGAATAAACCTAAACATACAAAAAAGTAGATATTATTAAAATGTAGGAGGATAAGGAATATATTTTCGTTTATACGTATTTTAATTAAACTAAAAATTTTTACTTGAAGTTACAATTTCGTTGTTAAAGTAATATAACCTATAAATAAAACTGTAGTTTGGAGTTAGACTTCTTCTATGGCCGTTAATGAGAAACCTTTCTTAACCTTTTTAATTTAAACCTTATATACCTACGTAAAAGGTAATACTGGTCGGAGTTTGTAATCACATTAGTAATAATCCGTTAAGCCATAATGTACGTAACGCCTTAGAAAGAGCTTGGCTTAACGTTTCTTTACCGTTATCTACGTTGCCCTACGTCTTTGGTTGAAACGAATACTAAACGGGGTTATTAAAATAACTAATAGCGATATTGAGATATTTGGCCGCAATTGATACGACTTTTGAACGAAAATACGTAAAAAGCATAGACTCCTGGTATAACTTTATTTCTATTCAGCCGCTAAGTTTATAAGGATCCCGTTAATTGACAATAAAAGCCTCGCTTTAAGTTTAAGGACTTTAATTCGATGGCGAGCTTACGATACTTCTGTAGGACTACGATATAGTTCACCCAGTTAACTCCTACCATAATGAATTTGTCGTAGATATGTAATAATACGCGACAACTTAAGTAGTTATACTTAACTATCGAAGGCCAATTTAATCCATCTGTTTAAATTAAAAATATCTTGAACTTAATTGCTAATAATACCCACAGGGTTTTATCATTGAGAATTAATACCTTTGATTCAACAAATACTTTATCCGCGCAATAAGGGTCGCCAAAAGCAACCTCTATATAATCGATAAACTTGGCCTAATTATATATACCTTCGTATTCGTCCACTTCGTAATACATTGTAAGCGCTTACTTTACCATCTTCGTATAATAACCCCATACGTAAAGGAACGTATGTCGACTTGTTTCAATTGACATCTTATTTACTCTTAGTATAAACTCGATCGTTTAACGTGTAGCCGCCTAAATCAAAGCAAATCCGTCGAATTACGATTGGATATATCGTTTTCACCAACTTTAAACCGGTAAAAAGTTAGCCCGAGTCGCGGCTAATTTGATATCGTATTATAAAATCTTAACTACGACCCGAGTGAAATTAGACGAATGGTCGATGTTTAAAGTAGATCAACCTAGTTATAATAATTAATTTATAATAAACGAGATATAATTTGCGGTGTTTTAGAAACGAGAAATATTGGTTCTAGTTAGTCCTTGAGGGGTAAGAGATGTATCTATGAAGGTAGAGGACTAAGTATTCACGAACGGCCTATTCTCCCCGATAACGATAAATTTCAAGGTGAAATTATTATAGTTCGTTATCGATTCGTTTATGATAAAAAAATTTCTATTAAAAAGATTTGAAAAAAAATTAATAATATATTATAATCCGACTTACAATGATAAGTTTAGTAGGTATTAAATGGAATTTACTTCTAAGTTATAGCAACAAACTAGAAAAAGCTACGGTAGTCTATCGTACAGGACCTATAGGCATATCCAGTATCCAGTCTGTTACGTGCCCTTATACGTGCTATATACGGACCGTACCCGGTCTACACTCGGACCACCCCCGGACCGGGTACTGCATATCCTATTACATACAAAGTTACATAACCTATAGTTTTAATAACCAATGCCTTGAGTCCATAAAAATTTATCGTTCGAAACATTAATTCATCCGGTTAAAGTTTTCATTTGTTAGCTTTTGAACTTATATGGCGATGAATATATTGTATAAAACCTTCGGTTAATATAAGGTGTCGTTTTAGCTGCTACAGGTACGTTATATAAGGTACCGTTTGGCTTTAGCCGTATTATTTTTGTTAATTGTAGTCAAAACAGTGCTCTGGCTCTTTTGGCGAAAGCTAAGACTGGCATTAACACTCAATATATGGATTAACGATTTATTAAAGTAAGATTGATCACTTTCTATTAACGTAGTTACTAATTTATAATTCTAGAACTTAAAGTCCTTAATCGCTTATTGTTTCAGTATTACAAATTTAGACATTTCGACAAAAAAGAGTATCATTATTTTACATGCCCACCACATCGAATTCCCTATTTTACGTTACCAGAAAACATGGATCGTACGTTAAAAACTTTTGCGCTAGCTGTAACTTAAATTGTGATTAGTAGGTTAAAACCTAATAAACGCCGATTTAAACTAATTCTTATAGTGGCTTAATATATCGTATGACCGTATTTCAAAAGTATATAATACGTACTTCCTGTAGAAATTTTAGCAATATGATCGGCTATAAATCTGTTACTAACTAAATATGGGCCTATATTATATTACGGTTATTATATATAAACTTACCTTTTGTTTTAGTTAGTAACCTTATTACTAAAGTAACTACTAAACTTTAGCTTATTTTTTAAATCATTGGCGGTTACATAAGGATTTAGGTTTTGCTTTCATTACTATATCCTTAAACGATTAGACGTGATTTTCCTTACGGCCGCCCTGTGGCTTTACTCTTAATCTTATAGATTATCCTCGACTTTAAAATCGTGACATTTAGGTTTCAAAGGTTAAAATCGGTCTTCAATACGAATTATAAAACTCCTCAAATTAATAAACTGTTAATCTCGACTTTATTGCTTTCCTTATAGAGTTTGCCAAAGGTTTTAATAATCCTTTACATTCGAAGCTTGAGTACCAAGTCTTTATTATCCTTTTACTTCTTATGAACCCAAGTAGTATTATAAATACGTCCCGGTATATATTCCTCTTCTTAAATGTTTCTCCTTTATGGCGGTCGTTCGTGCCTATGGTGTTTCATCGACTTATTAACAACGGAAGGGGGGGGGGAGGATTCTTGTTTACTCTTTCGTTGAGCCGAAGTATATTTATCGTTAATAGCCCTAATATAAGTCTTAACCTCAATGGTTCAAAAAGGTATAGAGCCATTAGCAATTTTAATAACTACTTCAAAATTCACGATACTTCATATTTTATACGAGTTCTCCTATCTATATGGCTTCCATTACACACATGCTTTACTTTATAATGGTAAAGTAAGTACATCGATTATTATAAGGTCGCTTCTGGTACAAAAGGCCTTATTAATTTGGCGATATACCGATTCTCTTCACAGGTCTCTTCAATCTTTGCTACAGGCCGTAGCACGTTTCTAAATACTTGCTGAGAATAAAGATTCACTCTTTAGACGTAGGTACGCTTCAAAAACTAGTAGCTTTAGCACTAATCCGCCAGGGCCCATAATATAGTTTAGATCTTTTATTACTATTTGTAAACAAATATTCGAATCCGTAAAGCCTTTAATTTTCAACGTAAAGATATTATATGTTTGGCGAAGTAGGGCGTATGCCGTTTCAATCTTTATAATAATTCAATAGACCTTTATAAATATTTATTTGTACTAGAGACCTATTATCTTGGTATCTTTTTAAAACTTAGTCGCCATGAAGTTGGTATTGGATTTATGAACGACGATATTAGGTAGACTTAAATACATGTTAATCTAAAACATTCGCAGCGTTTCTCATGTATACTCTACCGAAATGAACTTTAGAAACTTAACCCCGTAAAAACAGGTTATGAAATCGAAACATAAAGAACAAGCTTATTTTGAAAGTAAAATATATCGATACAAATTTTGTAATTAAAATTCTTATCGTCTTTGAGTATAAACATGAATTTTATCATGGCTTAAACATATGTTTGACAGTAGTGATAAAGCTTTTTAATAGATTTTAGGTAAAATTATTCTATATCTTTATACCTTACAGACTTTATCACTTTATATAGCCTGTGAACAGCTGTATAATTAAAACGCCAGTGTGATTAACGTATTTCCGGATCCGTTGGGTTTAACATCACTACTTCCGAGCTTTAAAGATAGCGCCATAGGTGCGCTTATTAAAAGGTGAGTAAAAAGCTTTGGCTGTTTTTAACCAATTAGTCTATATTAACGTTGAAGTTAACGACAAGAGTCTTTATATACTTGAAATAAAGTATAAAATGGGAAGGGGACTTAAAAACATAAAATATAATTACTCTTACAATATTTTGAACTATTGTTGTCACTAGTAACTATAGTTATTCGTTTGGTTTGAAGCTAATTTTAACTTTATTAACATCGTAATGATGAATTTCAGTGGATATATTACTTTGACTTCACAGAGTCACGTACTAGGAATAGCCTCCTATGAAGTACCTTATTGCCTTTATGTATAGAATAATACCTTAAAACATGTGATTTGCGTAATAATAGAGAAGATTAGAGGTGTATAAGGCATCGGAGTCTTAGTTAGGGTAAAATTGAGGGTTTTCACCACCCAAATTCTATAGAAAGGCGTGATCAACTAGTTATTAGGCCGTATTGCGAACAATATCTTTGTTACATTTAATTTATTTAGTGTTATTAACGCCGTTAATTGTCTCGTCGCCCTCAAAGTTTGCGATTCAACTCAAGTAATCCTATTTAAAACTAATATAGTATTAGGCGTGATATACTCCTTTTTATTTTGTTTCGTTTAGCGGGGGAGTGCCAAGTTAACCAGTAGATGGACTTTCCACAAATCCAATATCTTTTGCTACTATTATGACGATAGTGCTTGCGGTTAACAATTCCGCTTCAATATTAGCTTTGTTAACGCTGAAGTAACTGCTACCTCTAGTTTATAGCCGGTGAGATAGACCCTAGGTGTTATGGGCGCCCGTAACGATACTTACGGTCGATATAATTAACTGTCACTAGGTCATTTCCAATCACGTTAAGGAAGTTGTCGGCTGAGGGGTATATACTAAGTAAGTTTGGTATACGCGTTATTATAGTGGTAAACTAGGAATGTAACTGGTTAAAAAAGCTTTTGTAGGTGGTATTTACTCGTTATAAGGCGTATTCAAATTTGTTAAGGCCCCTAACTGTTGCCTATACCTGTTCGCGAAATGTGGTTTTGTTAACGTAGGCTTTTTCTATTATTTTCTGACATAATATCAACTTATCAATAATTTAGTTAAGAACATCTATTGGCGTTTCAAGTTTTTTCCCCTCTGCGATTACTGTAATCTACCGCTTAGTGGTCCAATCTGTATATTTTTAAGCGAAGTAAAAATCGTGCTCTAAGTAGCCCATTATACTGTCGTAAATCCCGCGGAACGTGGTAGTTTTCATAATGAAGGTTAAGTAGTAGTCTATGGCATGCCTTATAAAGATTTCGGGAAATAGTAAGTGAAAACGTGAAGAGGGAACCTTTATTTACCTATCTATTTTTAGACAAGGTATCATCATATTACTCAAGAGTTTATAAGGCTTTTTTTATACTTTTTATATTGGTTTTAACGTTAGCGAAATTTGTAAGGAGTTTGTAATTATTGTTAACTATTTTGACTGGTATTATGGGAAGATTACGATAATTAATCCAGCCTTAGATAGTGTTTTCCAGTAGTACAAGCTTTAAAGCTTTCGAGGCACGGTGTGAAGGATAATTTATAGTCGCCTAGCGCGAAGAGTAAAGTCCTGTTGTAAGACTTATAGTAGGTCTTCATATGTAGGTAAACCTAAAGGGATAAGGTTTTTAAGGAGGCTATCGATTGAATTTCTAGTAAACTATAGGTACTCAAAGGTTTTAGAAGGGCTGACGATCTTTTTTAATTAACTGGTGTAAAGCTCTAACGTTAATAACTCTAGCCGCCTTGGCAGCTTTTTCTTTACGTGCTCTGCTTCTATTAAGGGCGTATTCCGTTCCATTACGTGGTGGTATTAGTCTACCAAACAGATTAACAGGCTTATTGACCATGCGTAAAAAGGCTTAACTTAGCTAAGGATAAAGAGGAGGTTATTTGAATCGCGTGTTAGAGCGTTAAGATTCCTCAACGGCTTTTCCATTAGGCTTTGAGTCTTAAAGACATTTTTCAAGTTGGACCAAGTCAAAGAGTTTTTATGCCAGTTTTATATTAAATGAAGTTGGCAAGTAGACCTCTTTCGGGTTAAGTTCCAATTTAATCCTTTTTTTAACCACTTTTTAGACCGAAGTCCCTAGGTCCAAGGTCTAGTTATTAAAGAAATTATGAAAATTACTAAAGATGTTATCAAGGGATTTAATATTATAATACTTAATAATGTAATAATCGACGAAGTTGGTAAAATGTTTTACGGTTAAGTATTTACTAAAGTTCTATCTCCCAAGGTTGTGGTTATAACATTTGGTAAAAAGTTATCCAAGGGCTTTAATTACTTCTTTATTAGCAGGGTTGGTAATAACTTTAAAATAATCATTGGCGGTAGCCATTTCAACGTTCTTGTTTGTAAAGAACGTTTAAGCCGAGGGATTTAGTAATTTTCGACGCGGGGACTTAATATTTTATTGTAAAGTCGCATGGGAACTTGTCGGCTTAGCGACTTTATAACTTGATATAAGGTTGCACAACGTGGCTTTCTCGGCGCGACTCGGCGATTCTCCGTGTGTTTCGCTTAAAGCATAAAACTTAACGATTAAATTGGTGTAGAGAAAGTGAGAAAAGTAAAGTAAGAGCAAAGGTTTATTGTAAAGGGTAAGCTCGAATGTTGTTATTGGTAGTAAAGGGCGAAGGTTGTTTGTTATAGTTATTTAGCGTCGGGATTTAGTCGTTTTTTTGTAGTAGTAGCACACGTAATAGTACTAACTTGGCCGTTTGCTAACTTTCTCAACTTTAAAACTTTTGAAATTTAATCTCAACGTTTTTAAGAAAGGATAATAATGATGTCTTAGTATTTGTAATAACAATACCATCCTTGCCTATAGTTTTCCGTAAAAACTAACGCAACCCAAATATCTTCCTTATGTACTGCCATAGAAACTGCCACAATAGTAAAGGCCCTTCGAAATAATATTTCCTTTGCCCTAACGTTAACGTAGATGGTAAAAACAAGAATAGTAACTTCTTTTTCTACTTAGACAATTCGTTCTTAATACAATAAGCGCTTATTAGTTTTGGCAGGTTTTTAGATCTTTGCAACGTTGTGATTCGATTGGTCGAAGTATTAGTAGTATTGCATTAGTCAAGTGGTGGATATATTGTTCTATATTTCGCAGTCCGCGAGCTGATCTGTATAGTAATGTGTATAGTCTATTACTTGGCCGGTGCCCTAGAGTGAAGTGCAGAATACTGCACTCAACTTACGCCCAATGCGGTAATCTATATATAAAAATACACTCAACTTGTAGTTCAGTATGTTCCAATTTGCTGTAAGTAAAGATGACATACTGGACTACATGTAATAATATTCCAACAATATATATAGTTATAAAATACCAATAAGGCTTTACATTAACTATATAGATCCTTATTTTATACCATAAACCTAATCTGAGTATGAACGAAAATCATATTTATATAACTTTATATATATACTATGGATAGAAGCGATGTAATATAAGGTGTTTCGAATAGGGTAATACGCAAAATACCGGTACTGTAACAAAATTCCATATTTTTCCAGATAAAGTGTAGTTATTAGATAAAGACTTTTAACAGACAAAGTGCAATTATTGGGTAAAGATATTGAACTGGAACTCTAACCCTTAATCAATATTTTAAATAAAGCTTTAATATACTTTAAAATTAAGAGACCAGTAGTATTATACGAGCGTAAAAATTGTAACTTTGGTCAGGCGATATTATTCAGCTGTAGCAATTCCCATTCGTGGTATATTTACGTCGAAAATTTAATAGAAGTTTGAAAGGAGTGATATATCTTAAAAAACAAATGAACCTAAACAAAAGACTGCGGAAACGATAATGAAACATTTTGCAACTTGTATGTGAGCCCAACCTTCTACTAAATATTGCGAACCCAGTGAATATAGAAGGAGTAAAAGATGGTACACTACTAAGCGGTTGATAGGGCGATAGAAGTCATCTGTAGGTAATCAAAACTATCCAAAGTATTGTTGGAAGCCTCAAAAAGCGGTTAGGATTCCAGTAAAAGTGATGTTTGTTATAAAAAAGACGTTGCAAATGATCGTATATAGTAAAGATTCTTAGAATTTTAAACGCAAAGCTAAACTTTCACCGTAGTATAAGTTGGAGAGGCTACTTTGGCACAAGTAACTAGGGACAAAATTGTTGTTTGTTATATCTATTTTCTAGATGCACTGTTATGCGAGCGGTGCGCCAGGCTGAAGAATATTTTTATAGCTAAAAAGGTGTCGCTAGAAAGCATTAAAGTGGTGGTAAAGCCGATTAGCTATATTTTAGTAGTCCAAAGAGCATGTAAAGTAATTGTGTTCAGAGCGACTAGAATTTTTTTTTTCCCCTATGGTAGGCACTATTAGACTTTTCAGAGTAGGTTCTATACCTTGATTCAAAAGGTAATCTATGCACTCATGCCAAGAAAGTTGGTGTAAGGTTAAAGATGAGTAACTTCCTTAGCTGCGGCTAAAAAAAAATTGATTTTAATCTAGTTCTTGAAAACCTTTTGGGCGCGACTAGGATACTAGCTTTCGACGTAATAAGTAAGTATCAGCACCACTGCGATGATAATAGCTATTTAAAAACGGTACGACGAAAACCCACGTTTTATACAGGTCAATCCCGTGTTATATCGTATAACTTTTAGGGTTTTCACTATATGTTTTTCGATATGTATAAGCCTTGATATAATTTAGTAGAATTAGAATTCTGAATAACGTAATTTAGGTACCTTGATATTCATTAAAGGGTTTATAACCAGGATAGTCGGTTTTACACCGGTTTGGACGGGCGGGTAACCACGTTTGGTAAAATTAGATGAACTTTAGTAACCGGTAATAGAAAGGAATTGAGACTTCACTGGGGCGAAAATAGATTTATTATCGTTTTCCTATCAATTCGCTTGCCATAGGTATTTTTTCTGAATTTTGAAAACATCATTTTTTCAAAAGAAAAGAAATTTGGTGTTGGTATGCCTTAGACGTTACAATGTTGTCGATTAGATTGGTTTTCGATGTAACAGTAGTATTGCATTGGTCAAGTAGTGGATATATTATTGTAGGTTTAGCAGACCGCTAGCCGGTATGCACAGTAATTTGCATGGACAATTGCTTTGTCCGTGCCCTAGAGTAAAGTGTAGCGTACTGTATTCGTTTTACACCTAATATGGTAAGTCTCCACAAAGCAATTCAATCAACTTGTAGTATAGTATAGTCAAATTTACTACAAGTAAACTTGATCTACTGCACTGCATGTAATACTATTTTAATACTGGTGGTTTTTCATTTTGTGCATGTACGCTAATATAGCAAACAAATCTTTTACGGTTACCGCTAAATTACCTCCTCGTTAACTGGTCAGACCCCTATAAACACCAGTTAACTCACAAATGAAATTACACCAAATTGCATTCAAATTAACCCCATTTGACTTTAATTGCTCCATCGCCCCGAAATCCGAGTTTATCAACTCCTACAAAATATTCTTTTGCTACAAATCTTTATAGGCTTCCACTTTAGTTTTATCACTGAAATAAATTACTATCATTAATTCCTTGACGGTTTTTCAGTTCATTGGCGCACCCATATCCGCCATTACGTGATCCGAGCTTTCCGGGCAGCTTATCAACGTAGCCCTCGATTCGTATACTCAGTTCATTGTTATAAAAAAAACTTTTTAGGGCCTTATTCGACGATATCTTTGTTATGGTATAGGCTGGATTATCTTTGCCATCGATTTATCGTAACTCTTCAATTTTCCTCCTTTTTTAAGCTTTATGAAGTGCCATTATATCGATTATTAGACGTTTTTTCGCTGGTGGTTCCGAGTTGCGAAAGGCATTCAAGAAGGCTCTTTAAATCGGTATAAATTACTACCGAATTAAAAGAATATTTAGCTGCTTAATAATGATGGTAAGTGTTTCTTATAGTACGATGCCTACTTTAAATCCCGTTATTATGTCTTATACGTCGGAAGCCATCATGTTTCGAGTAATACTCTTACATTTAACAAAGGTTTAATAGATCAGGTAACCTATAATATTAAATAGGTTTTCCTGCCTATCTTTATTAACAAGGGTTATGAGGAAACCAATCTATAAAGACGAGTCGATGTTATTTACAAAGGACCCGTCCATTAAGATTATTAATTTTTCTTTCAAAAGGTCGATTAGGACCATATTAATTCTTTGGTTCAAATTTTGATTTGTTACTCGAGCCTCTTATTCAGCCGGTCAAAGTTCTTATCCGTTGGCGTTTGTACTTTCATTACGATAATTAAGTTGTAAGAGGTTTTCGGTTAGCATAAGGTAATAATATAATTACTTCAAATACGCTATTTTAGATACCGTTAAACCTTAACCTCATCAGTTTTATAAATTATAGCTAAGACAGTACTGTAACCCTTTTAATTAAAGTTAAAGCCGGTAGCAATACCAAGTATAAGAATTAAATATTTATTCAAGTTAAGTTCGGTATTCTCTGTTGACGTTGTTACCGGATTGTAATTTTAAAATTTAAAGTTATTAATTGCTTAATACTTGAATATTAAAGAGGTACACATTTCTATGAATAGGGTATTGTTAATTTATATACCTACCACGCCAAACTCTCTTGTTTACGTTATTAACAAGTACAGATCGTATATTAAAGATATTATCGTTAGCCGGAATTTCAAGTATAATCAATACGCAAGGAACTAATGGAATTTTGTTTTAACTAATCCATATAGTAGTTTCATACAACGTATTAACGTATTTAAAAGGTAAATAACACGGAGTTTTTATAGCAGTTTTAACAATATGATCCGATATAAATCCGTTGTTAATTAAGTATAAACTTACTTTATATTACGGATATTCAGTTTAAACTTTCCTTTAATTTTCGTTAGTGAACTTACTATCGAGGTGACTACCAAAAGTTAGTTGATTTTCCAAATCGTTAGCGATTATGTAAGGATTTAGGTTTTATCTTTATTATTATATCCTTAAGCGATTATAAGTGATTTTTCGTACGGCCGCCCCGTGGTTTTAACCTTAACCTCGAAAATAGTTCTCGTTTTAAAAATAATAACATTTGGAATTTAAAAGTTAAAATTGGTTTTCGAACCAGATTATATAACCTTTAAATCAATTTGCCGTTGATTTCGACCTTATTACTTTTCTTAAAAAGTTTACCCAAGTTTTTAATAATCCTTTACTCTCGAAGATTTTATGTCAAATCTTTGTTATCCTTTTCTTTTTTACTTACCTAAACAGTATTGTATATAGGCTCGGTGTGTATTCCTTCTTTTTAATATTCTTTTTCTTCAGGGGTCGTCCGCGTTGGCGGGGTCTTATCGTCTTGTCAATAATGAGTAAAAGTGGTTCGTGTTAGCTTGGTCGTTCAACTTAAGGGACTAAAGGGTTTTTATCTTTAATAGCCCTAATGTAAGACTTAACCCAAATGATTAAAAAAGATACAAGGCCGTTAATAGTTTTAATAAATACTTTGAAATTCGCGATATTTAATATCCTATACGAGCCTTTTTATTACCCCGGTTTCTGCTATACGAGGACTTTACTTTACAACGGTAGAATAAGTACGTTTATTGTTCAACAGCTTTTTCTGATATTAAGTACGTCCCTAATCTGGCGGTATATGGATTCGTTTCTCAATTGCTTTAAAGCTTGTCTATAAGCAGTAATGGGTTTCTCAATATTTACCGAAGGCGGAGATTTAGTTATTAGGTATAAATATACTTTAAAGTCTAAAAGCGTTAATACTAAGTCGTCAAGAAGCAAAATGTCGTAAAAACCTTTTACTAACCTTTATAAACATGCCTCTGAATCTGTAAAGCTTGTAATTTTTAACTTAAAGATATTATATGTTAGGTTAAGTAAAGTATATAGCCTTTTAATCTTTCTAATGCTTTAGTAGACTTTTACAAGTTTCTATTTATACTAAATGTCTATTAATTTAACATCTTTTTACAACTCCATCGCGGTAAAGTTATTGTTCGTATTGTGGATAACGATATTGAATAGTCTTAGATACGTATTAATCTATAACATCCTTAACATTTTCCACGTATCTTTTTCCGAAAGGAACTTTAGAAACTTAGCCTCGTAGAAAAGGTTGCGAAATTAATAATATAAAGCATAGGCTAAGTAATTAATTAAAACGTAACGATGAAAATCTCTCAATTAAAATACTTATTGTCTTTCAACGTAAATTTAAATCTTCGGGGGGTTTGGGTATACGTTTGGCAATGGTAGTAAAGGTTTATAATAGCTTTTAAAGTAACGTATTTCACATCGTTATACCTTACGGACTTTAGAACTTTATATAGCCCATTTACGGGTAAATAATTAAAACGCTGGTGTAATTAACGTATCTTTGGCTTTGTGAAATTTAATTTTACTACTTCCTGGCCTTGAAGATAAAACTATAAGTACTCTTATTTAAAGGCAATTAAAAACCTCTAACTGTTTTAAACTGGTTCGTTCATATTAATGTTAAAGTTTACGCTGTGAGTCTTTATATTCTCTAAATAAAAAAGAAAAGGGGTAATGGACTTGAAGAAATAGAACGTAATTATATTCCCAATGGTTTAAATTACCTTTTTCCCTAATTACGATAATTGTTAGTTTGGGTTAAAGCTAACTTCAGCCTTGCCATTATCATGTCAATCGATTTTAGTAGTTATATTGTTTTCTATTCATAATACCCTGTATTGCGAATATCTTTTTTTCAAGTACCTTACTTTCTCTATGTTTAATGTAATACCTTGAAACGTATAGTTTATATAACGATCGTGAAGGTCAAAGGTGTATAATGGATTCAGGATTTAATTAAGGTAAAGGTAAGGGGTTTTACCACCTGAACTGTATAGGAAAGCGTAGTCGAATAGTTACTAAACCGCGTTAAGAGTAATACCTTTTTATTACTTGATTTGTTTCAAGGCATTACTGTCAAGTGACTCGTCACCCTCAAAATTTGTCATTTGATTTAAATAGTCCTATGTAAATGTAATAGGGTACTATATGTAATATATTACATTTTAGTCATTTCTCAGGACGAAGGGGTGCCGATTTCATTAATAAACAATTTTGTCATAAATTTGATATCTTTTGTTATTATTACGACGATAGTGCATACAGTCAACAGGTTCGCTTAAATATTATTCATGCTTGCATAACTACTACCTTTAGTATGAAGCCGAAGTAGATAATCTAGACTTTAGGCGTTATAAGCGTCCGTACTTATAATTAATGTAATGAACTATGGTAAGGTCTTTTTTATCTATGTCAGAAAAGTTGCCAGCTTGGGGATATATACTAGTGGAGCCGAAGATTCGAGTAATTACGGTTGCCAACGAGTAATTTAGCAGGCCAAAAAACCCTTCGTAGGTGGTATAGGGGTATTATAAGGCGTATTCAATCTTTTTGTAACTCGTAACTCCTTGCTGAACCTATTGGCGTAAGGTGCCTTCGCCAGTTCCCACGTTCCCTATTACTTATTGACAAATCATTAGCCTATTAAGCATCTAGTGTAAAGGGACTGAGGCCGGAGCTATCGCTCAAGGTGGTTGGATTTTGTCTATATACCACAATGAATAGAGAAAGGAGAAGTCCCTATTAGGGAGCTGCTATGAAGCTAAGATGGTGAAACCCCCTAGTCACGTGACGTGTGGAAGCGTATCCCTATATGGCCTCCTTCCTTCTTTATAGTATCGTAAGAGCATATAAAACTACCAGGGTTGGATCCCTGGTAATACTAGCTAAGCACTAGCCTGTAACATCACCCCTAAAGACACTCTCCCTCCTTTTTCTCTTTTTTTCATTATGTGTAACTTGGTAAGTACGAAGGAAGTAAAAGCGCCTTTCAAAACGTCGTGGTGTTATATAAAAGTTGTTAGGCCGTACTAGGCCGGAGCGTCACGTAAAAGGTACTCCAACACCTTCTCTATAAATAGTACTTAAGTTTCAATTTTAACAACAAAAAATTTCCTTTTCCTTTCACCTTTAACAGTTAAATTTTCGTATAATATTGAATTTTATAACACTTTCTTTATTGGTATTAAGCTTTCTTACTTTTGATATAACACAAGTATTGTGGTTTTTTTCGCCCAATATAATAAGTTTTCTTTTACATTCATTTTGTAATTCATACGATAAATCTCTAATTCATTGCTAAGGTCGACAATAGTATTAGAAACATAGATTATTTGCTTTAAAGCAGTTTAGTTCTTATGAAAGAGTTTGAAGTTCCTTGCCCTCCAAGTTATTATTATTTATCCCGACGTAATCTGAAAGTAAACTTGTTTCGAATACGTTTATAAAATGGTGTATAACTTAAGGAAATGTTGTTAGAAAACCGAGGGTAAGTAATCGAAATAGCTGTGAGGAAACTGATAATAAGCGGTTAAATATTGATATTCGGTGGTGTTTTGATTTCGTTAAGGTTGTGAGTCGTAGCTTAGGGTATTTTTGTACGCCTTTAAATTTAAATCGTGATATAAACGAGGCGGTGGAGGAGTTGACTACAGGGTTTTTTACGTTTAATTTTTAAAACTGGGGTAAAATTAGGTTTTTGTTAATCGTCTTTAAGGTTTTGAAAATCTGCTAAAAATCGTATAAACCTAAATGGTCGTCACGAAAAAGCTTATAAAGGTAAGTCGTATTACCTAACAGAAAAATACCCAGGGCGAGGCAGGTTTTATCCCCGCCACTCCTGTTTGTTCTAGTGAATTTCTGGTTATATAACTAATAAATGAAAAACGTAATGCTTAAGTAAGTTTTTTTGTAAAAAGGTAAATCGTAAAAAAAACGTGTCAAATAAACGGTTAATAAGTGTTATTAAAAGCGATATAAAAATTTGTCGAGGTCTCGAAGCGTATTAATACTAAAATAGGTTATATAAATACCAAGTTGAAGAAATTTGTTAAAATAGATAAAAAGCTTTTAGATGAGGAGTATGATTATGAGTTCGAGGATATATTTAATTGGGCGCTACCATTGTGATTTGCTTTCCTGTCTTCATTAATTCTAATATATTTTCCTATTACCTATTTGTTTGCAGCTTATACCCTGTTTTATTTCGTTAAAGAAAATGTATATATTCGTAACATTGACAGGTAGAGCGTAAGTATCCTTCTTTATATTTAGCTAATTCGTAACGCGATTCGAAAATATTGAGTATTACTGTATTAAAAAAGCTGGAAAACGACTTTTACGTTAAGTGTACATAACCTACCCAATTAATTAAAACCTGCCGTTCTGGTGGGTTATAAGGTCGAATAAGTTGAAGTTTGGGTTTGCTATGGACCCTTAATATTTCTCTATCGTTATATTCCCGTTTCGTTTCGCCGTCGTCGACGATAATCGTCACGGTTTACAGTTTAAAATCTCGACTTTACAAGTTTAAAATCGGATTTAATACGGTTCGTACGAGTTAATCTATATAAAACCGGGAATATTTCTTGTCCAGTATATTCAATTCAATAATCTAAAGATTAATTTTACGCGTAATTCTGTATTCATGGTAAAGCACACTTAACCTTTTGGAAAATTCGTTTAACTTGTAATTTTCAAGGAAAAGGTCAATGTTATTATCGATATGAAAATGATTTAAAGGGGGACGTCTTGTTTTAACTGTTCATCCTTTATACGTTGTTACGTAGCCATTATTACAAATTATACGAAGTTTATAACTTCGTAAATACGTTAAATCATGTTTTCGGTCTTAGCGGATAATATCGTATCCGGGACCAAAAAAGTTATATTGGTTATACAAAACCTACGTGGTAAATTTTGGTTATAAAAACGGATTAATACTCATGATAATCGTATTTTTATTATTTTACGTTAGTTAATAGTTAGGTATTAAGTAGCTTTGATCAAATTTAATATGAATAACGAGAAAACGTAAATATAGTAAGAGTTTTTAATTCACTCGTTCGGTCAAACGGTCGGTTTCGGGATAAAATGTAATACATGAGTTCTGTTTTACCTAAATTAGGTTCTAAAGTCGTTTTTAAAACTTATCGATGTGATGTAAACAACAGTCGCCAATAGACAAATCGAGAAATTTATAAAATCGTTAATAATAACTTAAAAACTGTTTCGTATAAGCTTCGGCGTTAATAATAATTATAGCCTTAAACGTAATAGATTTACTTTGGCGGTTCATGATGATTATAAAATAACGTGAGTCGTTAATACATTTTTAGGGTAAATTAACTGTAAAGTTGATAAAAAAAACTCGCTTACAAGCTGTTTGGAAACAGGAAAAAGTTTAAACAATCCCTTTCAACGGCGTTTGTAATAGTTTATACGTATATAAACGTCGTTGTTGCGGTAAAAATGGCGGACCGTAAGATATAAGTTAGGCTAAAAGTACGTTTTGGCAAATAGAGTAATAGCAATGTCGCGTCCCGGGTGACCGGTAAAAAGTAAATTATGGATAACTTGAATTAAAGTGAGAGTAAGGGACTCGTAAACAAGTATCTAAATGAGTTCTCGAATCCGTAAGACCTTATCGTCGTTTATTAAATATTTTGAAATCGAAACTTTGAACGTACGATCGTCGTTGGTATGGATATCCATTGGAAAATATTGGTTACTTATATGTATCGTACGTACTAATCGAGGGTAAATAATATTGCATATAACAAAGACGTTCTCATAGCTTTAAAAGTTGACGTTATTAAAAATTTTACGGCTTTTCGAAATTGATTCGCTGACGACAGTGAATCGGGAGATACCTGTGTATGGAAACGGTTCGAAAGCGGATTATTGAAAACGTAACAATTGGAGTTTTCAATTTGAAAAACGTAAATAAAAAGAAACATTAAAATATTTCAATTTCATCGTAATAACGTATCGAGCCGCGTATAATTTGCCGTTTTATTTTAAATGAACTGAAAATAAAATCACGAAAAGCTCTTGAATTAGCAGACTTATCGTTTCAATAGTCGTCGTATGATTATAAAGTAATTCAAGTTTTTGTAATTTGTTAAAATCGTAAATAGGCGTGTCATACCCCAGAACTTTACGTTTTATATTTTTAAGCAACTTATAATTCCAGGAAGCTTCCTATTGTAGATCTCGTAATTTTATCCGGCGGGAGATAAACGCTGAGAGTAATACGCTACTATGCGTAGGTTACTGTATTCGTCAAATTAACAAAAAGGCTTTTTAAAGCCTAACTAAAATAGTCGAATATGAAAAAGGTATCGCGATTAAAATTCTATTAGACGAATATAAGTTCGGAGACAAAGCTAAATTTAAGCTGTTCGAAAATAACTTTTTCCTTAGGCTCCAAACAAAATAAGGCACACTTATTGGTTGGTTCAAATAGTAGTTTAATAATCTTCGAATATTTACGGATAAAATACCGGTAAAAACTAGTCAATTGAAGAAATCATTATACTTTTAAAAACGACGTAAAAGCCGTTTATTTTCGGATAACGCTAAGTTTCTTTGGGTTTGTATAAATGTTGACATTATCTTGGACAACTAATCCTAAGTATTGGGTTTTTCAAACGCCGAATTTGTATTTGGAAATATTTCAATTGAGTTTCAAGGCGTTTAAAACGTTGAAGATTAACTCAATTTTAATTATATAGTTATGAAAAGCTTCGTTCACGTGAAAAAAAATATTATAGAGGTAAACTGAATGGAAAATATGGAGATAAGAGGGAACCAAATTATGAATATACTATTAAAAGGTAGGGAAGGCGTTAAAATAATAATAAAAAAAACAATAAGATATTAAAAATGTCCGAAACGCATACGAAATACAGTCTTTTATTCATCACTCTCCTGAATTCAGAACTTATAAAAAACAACTTTAACATCTAGTTTAATAAACCACTTAATTTGTTAAATATTCGCGAGTATTCTTTAATAAAAGAAAACGAATAATAATCAACCTTTATAGTGATATTAAGTCAGATTTAATCGATATGGAAACGAAACTTACCTCCGGGTTTTTTAACAAAGAGTATAGAGGTACCCGTCGAAAATCTGCTCGTTTAAGTATAACTATAATTAAGAAGTTTCATTAACGTTTTGTATAATATGAAAAGCTTTTTACGCGATATATCATATAAAAAGCCTTACGGGACTTTAAAATATTGGTTTTAGTTATCGGTATGAAGGACGATTTCGTAATTTGCTTTGAAGCGGTTAAGGAGTAGTCTTTTGTTCAAGACTTTATCGAATAAAAAGGCGAATTTTTCAAGGTTGGAGGGAATTTTGTTATAAATGCAAACGAGCGGTTTCAGGGCGAATGCTCTAGTAATATTTTCGATGAAGACGGCGGCTAACCGCGTATTAGTGGTTTGGTCTTTATGAACCTTTCGTAAAACATTTTAAAATATAGCAGCGTCGACCCCTTTCAGCGTTTTTGAAACGGACGCGAATCCCCGTTTCCAATCGCGATAATTACCTATTTACCTTAAAACTAATACATATTTCGGAGCGTTATAAATGATCTATTAATATTTTAAAGGTTTACCTAAGATAATGTTATATTATAAAATAGGAACGATATAAGTTTATATTATGTGGTGGTATTTATTCAAGTTGATATTTGAAAAGGTCATAAATGAAATAGGTTGTAGGGGAAAACAGGATACATAATACGTAACTTCTTCGAGTCGTCATAGTCAACAAAAAAAATACAATAACTTTCAATGATCGGTAAATTACTTACTCGTAACGTTACAATATTTACAACCTATATTAACTATGAAAAGAGAGTTATTTTAAATTTGGGACGAAGTTATCAAGTCGAATTGAAGATTTGTTTACTTTTATACCCGACTATATATAAAAATTTACGCATTTTCCCTTTTAAAAAATATGATGTTTTCGGCTAAAGTAAAATGAATTTTCATAACAATTGTAGCTTTAAATTCATTCCGGTGTTGTATCGGATTTTACGAATAGGTATGGATACGGTAATCATTCGCGTCATAACGTAAGTATAACCCAAGGTTCTTATAACGGAAAAGTTTCGAGTAGTTAACCTAAGCAACTCGTTATTTAGAAATAGATGGAAAGGCGCTTACGTTAATTATAATAATATAGCCCTAATCGTCCCGAGTGAGCGCGTCGTTACTATTATTTTTATTACGTGAGATGCCTTTAATAGTGATAGTATTAGTGTTGTCGCAACGAGTGCGGGAATTTTAAAGGCGTTCTTCGATAATTTAGGTGTAAGCAACTTATTTGTTATATTCTGCGAGTATATCGAGGGGGAGTAACTTATGAGCGAGTTCATTATTAATAGATCTTTTCAAAATAGCGATCTTAACAACGGATTTCCAGGCTATGTTGCGAACTTCCGCGAATAAGGCCTTTTAAACGTTAAAAAAACGTAAATTCGTTGACAAGTTCTTTATTTTATACTATCAAGCCGAGTAATACATACTTTTAGCTTTTTTAGGGTTATAATAATAAGAGCGGAGTATAGTTATAAAGGCGTTAAGATTACTAATACCATTGTCGTTTTCGCAAGTATGGTAACTTTTGTATAATAGTTTTCGCGAGGCCTCCTAACTATTTTTGAATAATGTAAAAGTAATTTTTCTTAATGCCGATAAACTTTTGGTTTAGACGTAATTTATGTACTATCGTAGTCTTTTATATTGATAATTGTAGTTTAATACTGGAAATCTCAATTAGTAAATCAAAAGTTTACGTACCGATCGTTAACTTCCATTAAAAGGGGCTTCAGTATCGTCATTAAAGTCAAAGAAAATTGAATCATCTTTATTTAAAAATTTAAAGCGAGTGCCGGTAAAAAATGGTATAACGATAACCTTATTCGTAATGTACATAGAGAAAACCTTTCAAGGGGAAAGTTATACTAAGGGAGTAGGCGTATTGGTAACTTTAAGTTATCGGATTATATTTGTTGACGTAATTAATACGTCGGTGTTCCGTTATTTTAAATGTAAAACATATTTTCAAACGGCTTAATTTCGTTCGATAAGTTCCGCGCGTAAGGTGTTAGTAAAACGTTCGTATTAAGCCGTAAGGTAATTATACCAGGCCTTTAATACGCTTGAAAATGATTTTTTAACGCGTACGTCGAAGAATGATTCTAAGACCTAAGTGATTTGATTTGGTGGATCGGAAGATAATAATATAGCCTTATGCTATAGCCGTTCATAAATAGTTAAAATACCTTCGGAAAAAGGTCGAGGTTTATATGAAAAGAGACTAAAGCCAGAATTATCCTTTGAAGTGGTCGGCTTTTGTTTATAAACCTCGATAAAAGAGAAAGGAAAAGTGCCTGTTGGGAAGCTATTATAAAGCAAAGATATTGCAACCCTCTGGTTACGTGACGTATAGAAGCGTGTCCTTATGCGGCTTCCTCTCTACTCCAGAGAATCTCAAGAACGTGTAGAACTACCAGGGTTGGATCCCTAGTAATACTAGCCAGGCACTAGCCTGTGATATCTAGTTAAGGAGGTCTGTTTTGTTTTCCGACTTTTTCTTATAATTTAGCATGTAAGATCACTTCATAATGTTTCAGTTGGTGTGGTATTAGGTAATGTTGATATCATATTCAAAGTAGCCCTTTATGCCATCGTAAATTTCGTCGAAAGAGAAATAGTTCTTTAGGTATTGGAGGTAATTATCCTTAGCTTAGCCGGTCAGGATACTGGGAAGTAACAAGTAAAACCCTGGTAATTAAACCCTTATTTGACGGAAAATGTTAAAGAACGGGCGTAATTTGACGTCGAAAAAAATTTGCAGCTTACCATTATACTTTTCCTTTCCTTTCTAGATTATAACGAACGTGATAATTACCGTATATTTCATGTTTATTATAGGAACGAATCGAGGGGGAAGGGTAATACACTTGTCGTGAAGACCTTTGATCTCGTTTGACTAGGAAAAAACTCAAGGTTATTGGTATTAGTGGGCCGGATAATTACCTTTGGCTGAATTTGAAGGGAAAAAGCTAGTGGATGTGCCCACAGTAGGCTCGCGTGTAAAGCCGGGTTTTCTTTGGTTTGGTTGATGAAACTAGAAGTACTGAGAAATTTATTGGAAATGGTCTTCAGTTTTTTCGTCGCGGGGAACTTAACGGCATTCCTTTTAATGTTAAAGTGTCCGTCAAGGTTCCTACTTTATTCATTGTTCAATCTAAAGAATTACGAGGTATAGGTTAACTAATTCTTTTCGTCTATTCATTTAAGCTTAGGTAAGTCTTTACAAAGATATATGTGGACGTTAAGGGTTATTGTTACCAACAATCTCTTTACCTTTGACTACGGTCTATTAATGGTATATATTCGTGACGTATTTATATAATGAATTAGTCAGGTTCCCTTTCTTCCTTTCTGTCGCAGGGAGTTTAAATACTTTAGTAAATAGTTCGATTTTTACTTTTTTAAAATTATTTATCAACCTTTTCCCACATGTTTAGACTTCAGTTACAAAACCAGTTTTAAAAAATATCCAGGGTTATATGTTTATAGCCGATTCTGGTAAAGTTTGCGTCGAAAACAAAGCGGCCAATTATTTGAGTCAGGTGCTATGGGGTAAAGTTTTCAGTAGCTTTAATGTATTAGAATTCTTTATCGTAGTATTTCTCGAAGATATTACCGAGATCCTTGATTGCCTTTTTTCGTTCGGAGTCGGTAATAGATTTTAAACGAACGTTTACGGTACATATCTTAACCTTTTGACTAGTGAAAAGCTTAAGGACGCGTAGGGTAAGGGACTTAATGATCTTAGGCGTGGAAGACTTGGTGTTTTTGGCGTGAAGTTGCATGGAAACTTAGTGACTTGGCGTTTAGTTGCACAACGTAGCTTTTTTGGCGCAACTTGGTATTTTTCGCGTAAATCCGCGAACTTAACGATTAAAGTGGCGTAGGGGGGGTGAAAAAAGTAAAGTAAAGGTAAAGGTTTGGTATAGAGAGTAAAGTCGAAGGTCGTTGTTAGTGGTAAAAGTCGAAGGTTGTTTTTTATTTTAACATAGGGACTTAGTCGTGTTTTTGAAGTAGTGGAACCTGTAGTAATAGTAACTTAGCCTGTTTTCCAACTTGCTGGACTTTAAAACTTTTAAAAGTCAATCTTAATGTCTTTAAAAATAATGAATAAAGATTTCTTAGTGTTTTCAAGTAACAATACCGTTGCTTACTTATAGACTACCATGAACAACAGCACAGCCTATAAATATTCCCTACTCGTTGATGCAAACAACTGCACAGCATATAAGGGCCCTTCGTAAAAACCTTTCCTTTATCTTACTAAAAGAGGACAAAGCGTAACCAGAAAGCAGCTTTTTCTTCTACTTAGCCAATTTGTGCTTAACTTAATAAACACTAATTAGTGTTGGTAGGCCTTAAACTTTCTAACGTTGTCGATTCGATTAGTTTTCGAAGTAACAATTGTATTATATTAGTCAAGTGGTAGATATATTATTCCACGTTCGGCAGACCCCTAGCCAGTCTGCATTGTAATTTGTATGGCCAATTGCTTGGCCCTTGACCTAGAGTGCAGTGCATCATACTGAACTCGTCCTACATTCAATACGGTAAGTCTCCACAAAGCAATGCAATCAACTTGTAGTATAGTATAGTTAACTTTACTGTAAGTAAAGTTGACCTACTTCACTGCATGTAATACTATTTCAATACTAGGATAAATAAAATGTCGTCTACATAAGTACAAGATAAAATGCAGTTTATGTAGGTAAAAATCTGACCGGAATAAAACTTGTCGATATCTAATACTTTAATTTTGTACAGAATTATATAAAGTGGATATTTATGTAAAGTTCTAGAATAAAGATTTGCCCATATTCAATCTTACATCAACTTTCTTGGCATTTGTGCATGGACCACTTGGTGGAGGAAGTTAAGGGTCCTATATTGTGAAATCTAACAGTGTCTATTTCCGAAAGAAAAAATTCAATATCAATTGTTTTTAACACCGTCACTTCACATTCTTCATCTTCAACCAAAACATCACTAATCGACTTTATCACCACTTGAATATTTTTCAGCGACCCATTCTTAACTATAAAAATTGTTATTAGCTTAGTGTACTAGTTATGTAGCAGTGCATCTAAAACACGGCCCTTAAAAACAACGATTCCATCTCTCGTTACTTTTGTGAACGTGGTCCTTCAAACTTACATTACGATACAACCAAAATCTGATTTCTTTTATGCTTTAAATTATTACGAAAAGACATTTATTATAAGCGCTTGCAGATTACGACTATATTCATATATTTGTTTATTTTTAAGCCATCTTCATTTATACCAGCAACTCGCCCACCTATCGGGGTTGTCGCCTCCAACTTTACTTTGGATACCTACCTATCTATAAAAATCTTGTCGCTAAACTCTACCCGCTCAATGGTGTACACTATTTTACGTTTTTCTACCCTTCTTAGTTTTTCGGCCCATGAGAAAAAGGTGGCTCGAATTATAAAGTATATTTTCCCCTTTTTCGCATGCTTGCTACCAAGAAATATGAGTTTTATTCGTTCTTTACTTTTTTAAGGCTTTCAATTTTCTATGCGAATAGGAGTCGAATGGGGACTATAATGGCGGCATAACAAGCACCAACTAAGGCTATGGTTTTTACACGCGTAAAATGCTATGTATCTTCAAACTATAAGTTACCTTAACGAATTATTAATTAAGTTAGCTTGAAGTTCGATTTTTAAGAAAACCCTCTTTTTTTGGAAGTAAACGGTATTAATATAGGGCGATAAATTCCGTTTTATTACAATTATATCATGTTAAAAGTTTTGAGAACATTTAATGGTGTCGTTCCTATTTTTCGTGAAACGTAGACAAACTTATAGAAATATAGTTTTTATCTATCAAAATTTTAAAGTATATGGCACGCAGTAACAATGAATACGTTGAACTATAAAACCGCATCGGCATTGAACATGTAAATATAAAACCTTAATGGAAAATCAGCTACAAGTATATAAGATTAGTTTCAACTTTATATACTTATTTTGTTTGGATTCAAGAAGACTTATATTTCTATTAGATCGTTGAACTGATTATACGGTATATTTTGGTGGGGCTTTAGACGTTGTCGATTCGATTGGTCGAAGTAACAGTAGTAGTGCTTGGTCTAGTGGTGGATATATTGTTCGAGGTTTGGCAGGCCGCTAGCCAGTATGCATAGTAATTTGTATGGCTAATGATTTAGCCTATACCCTAGTGTAAAGTGGGGTTATACTGCACTTGACTTACCGTCAAATACAGTCGGTATACATAAAAGAATACACTTAACTTGCAGTTAGTATAGTTAACTTAACTATAAGTAAAGTTAACTTACTGCACTACAAATACTATTACTCCAACACTAGCAGCTTTTTAGTTTGTACACGTACGCTAGTGTTGTTAACTAATATTTTTCTGTAAACTCTAAACTGCGTCCTAATCAACTGGCCAAACCCTTGTTAATTTCAATTGACCTCGGCATTAAATCACACCTAATTACATTCAAATTAACCCCAATTTATATCAGTTGTCTCACGGTTCCGAGGTTCGACTTCATCGACATGAATAAAAAGTTCTGTTGTTAAAAACCTATATAGTCCTTAATTTTTGCCATGTTAATTAAACAAATTAATATTGATAATTCCCCGATCATCTTTTAATCTGCCAGTATATTCCTGACCGCCTCCACGCAATCTAGGCTTATTAAGTTGCCTATTAATGTAACTTTCGATGTATATGGTTATCTCAATACAATCTACAAACTCCTTGAAGGCTTGATTTGACAATACTTTCGTTAGAATGTTGATAAAATCCTTCTTGCCATTAATTTACCAAAATTCCTTTATTTTCCTTCCTTTGTAAGCTTCTCTAAGTGTTATTACATCGATTATAAGTCGTTTTTCGCTAGCAGTTTCGGGATTTCAAAGGTATTCAAATAATTTTACCGAATGAATATAAATTACCACCATATTATGAGAAATACTCAGCTATCTAGTAACAATGTTTAAGGTTTACCTTAATACGATGCTTATATTCATGAATATAATTATACTATAAACCTTCAAAGGAAATATGTTTCATATAATCCGTTAGCATTCAATAAAAGTAAAGTAGATGAAGTTTCTCATAATATTAAATTAATCCTCCAGGTCATTTTTATTGGGAAAGATTACTAAGATTTCATTCTGTGAAGATATGTAGATATTGTTTACAAAATATCATTCCTAAAATTTATTCACTCAGCTCTCTATAAGTCGATCAAACCATTTTAATTTCCCGGTTTAAATTCCGTATTGACTATATAATCCTTTTAATAAGCCGATTGAAATCGTTACCTATTTTGTTTTTGTTTGTACCGTGATGAAAAGGTTGTAGGAGGCCTTTGATTAGTATAAAGTAGCGATATAATCATTATGAGCACGTTATTTCAGATAACATTGGGCTTTAGTCACGTTGGTTTTGTTGTCAGTAGAGTCTAAAGACCTGTTCACGTGAAACAAGGTAACTAAATGAGTAATCAAAATGATTGGTATTTGTAGTATATAAAGAGGAAGATAAGGTAGGGCTAAAAAGAATTATACAGAGATGTACGTTATAGGTGAGGGTTTATAAGCCCTCGCTCAAGGTGTACCACTCTGGAATACCTGCTTCTAGACCGCTCCACGCATAAGAGTATAATCTGCAACGTGTTATGTTATCATATACTCTGCAAGAGTATAGCTTGTAACATGACACGTGATCATATAACCTGCAAGAGTACAGCTTATAGCATGACAGGTGATCGTATCATACTTTAGGAGTGTACCTTACAGCGTAATATACTACTACTTAAATATACTATCTATAAAGATATATAATAATATCCACACAGACAATCTTTTCTTCTTTCTTTATTGGTTCCATATCTATTAATATAGTTCCGTATCCAGTAGTGACAGTATAAGTAGTACTATCCGTATTAGTCGTTTAGTTGTAATATGCTTAGTTAATAATAACAATGGGTAATATTCCGAATCCAATAATGATAGTAGTGTATGCCATCATTCCAGGCAAAACTTCTTTCTTTTCTTCGTTCTTTTACTTATATTAAAGCATTGATATTGCGAATTAGGTTACTTAACCTACCTCGCAACGTCGATGGTTGTAAAAAGTGTTAAAAGTAATGCTTATATTTTGAATACGTATTTTAGGGCGTTGTACATAGGTGAAAGCGGTGAAATATTATCATAGATGATTTGTTTTCGTAGGTAGGTGTTTTGTTTCTGTGGTGACAGGATCGTTTTCATTTCCCTGTGGGGGTCTAGGTGCGTATAAAGCATCTGGCCATTCTTCCTTCTAAAGTATCGGCTCGGATTGGTATGGTGTAGCAGATTTTGATAAAACAGTCGGCGCGAATGTTGTAATTGTGGCCGATTTTGAAATAAGCGAGTGGCGCGTTTTCTGTATTTGAGGAAGATCTTATGATTTGTGATTGGTTGGAAATTGTATTTGTAGCAGATCTTGCTCTTCCTCCTCCTATAATTCTTTTCCTCCTATTTGTAGTAGATCTAGCCTTTCCTCCCCCTGTAGCTCTTTTCCTCCTATTTTTGGCAGATCTGGCCCTTCATTCTCCTATAGCCCTTTTCCTCCCCTTTACAGCTGCTGCCTAGAGTGTGTATTTAGGTCTTCTTTTGTTTCCTTTCATAGCCCTCCCTCGCCTTAAGGCTGTGGCTTAGACTGTATACACAGACCTTCCTTCCCTGGCAGTTCTTTTTCTACTTGTGGTCCATATAGGCCTACTTTTCCTGGTAGCCCTTTTTCTCCTTATGGCAGTCCTTTTCCTCCTTGTAGCCCATATAGGCCTATCTTCCCTGGTAGTTCTTTTCTTTTTTTCGGCCTACATAAGCCTTCCTTTAATACCTACAGGTAATATCCCTTTACAAATTCTCCTTTTATAATTTCTTATTTCGTCTATTTGAGTATATGTGTAAACTGGGCCATTGTAAACAGGGCTTCTTCGATACAGCTAAAGCTAGGTGTATCAATACCCTTTCTTCGTAATTGCCTTCGCTGTATTCTTGTAATTGTACCATCCACTATTCGCTACATGTCTATTGACCAGTCTGTAAAGTTTTCCATAAAACTGTCAAACAAATCGCCCTTTAAATTCGCAACTAAAATAATCAAAAATAATTCTTGTAACTTATGTATTTTCCGTATAGAGACTCTAATTCTCGACTGGAGCTTCGATTTTATTATCCCAAAGGTTAAGGTCCAAATGTTTAAGGATACTGCTTCTAAACGACGCGTATGTGAAAAGGTACTCCATACATTCGTTGGCTTTTGCCAGGTCTGTTACCGGTGAAGCCATCATGTGTTTAATGCTTGTTAATTCATATTTAGCTAAGCGGCCAAGAAGACTCAAATAAACTTGGAATAAACAGGGCAAACAGAACTAAAAAAGATAAACGTAAAAAGGTTTTGTTAGCGAGTAGTAGAGTCATACTAGCCAAGCGGCTAGAAAAATAAAAAAAAATAAACCTAAAACAAAATAGGGAAAACGAAACCAAAAAGAAAGCGAACGTAGGAAGTTTTTGTTAGCGTGTGATAGTGCCACACTAGCCAAGCGGCTAAAAAGAAAAAAAAACTCAAATAAACTTAGAATAAGTAGAGCAAACGAAACTTAAAAGAACAAAACGAACGTAAAAAGGTTTTTTTAGCACGTAGTAGCGCCATACTAGCTAAGCGGCTAGGAAAACTCAAAACGTTACAGGTACTAAATTTAGGAAGCACAGAGAGAACGTAAGTAAACCTTGAACAAATAATGCGGATATGGGAAATTGGGCAAGGTAAGAGAAAATGTTGAGTTGTTGTATGCTTCGGGATGCGGTAGTTTGTCCATATTAGTGTGTTGTAACAGAACTTGGTGGAGAGAGGCGGTTGGTTATTTGTTGTGTAACCGATCTTGGTGGGGTGATCGGGTTGTTTGTTTACGTGTAACCAATCTTGGTTTTGCTGGAGCGAGTGGTTCGTAAAAATCAGATGGGTCCCAGCGATGGGTTCCGAAACTTGGTGGTTTTGGCTTGCGTGGCCTGGTATCCGGTAGGTCCCAGTAAAGGGTTCCGAAAGACTTGGTGTTTTGGCTTTCGTGGCTTGATACGTGATAGGACACCTTTTAAAAAGGACACAGGTTAATCGTTTAGAGCGCTAATACAAATTGGCGGTTGATGGAACGGAGCTGATCTTTTCAAAGTCACTCTGGATCTTATAGTCTTGTAACGCTTCGAGTTTCTCGGCTCTCTCGCGTAATTCCACACTCCCATATGGTTTTTATAAGGCGTAGTATAAAGCACAGGCAGTTGGTACCGTTATAGCATCCCGTTATAGGTATTGAACGAATGCTTGTCTCTTCTTCCTAAGCTGCCTGTAGTCGATTGAATCTGCTACTAATCAGTATCAGTAGGTTCTAAAGACCTGTTTTACATAAAACAAGGTAATTGGAAGACTAATCAAAATAATTGGTATTTGTATTATGTCAAGATAAAGATAAGGTATGGCCAAGAAAAAGTATCTAGAGGTGTACGTTACAGGTGACGGCTTATAAGCCTTCACCCAAAGTGTATACTTTAGAATACCTGCTTTTGGACCGCTCTACGCATGAGAGTATAATCTGCAAGAGCATAACCTGTAACATGAAATGTGATCATATACTCCGCAAGAGTATAACCTGTAGCATGACACTTGATCGTATCATATTTCAGGAGTGTATCTTACAGCGTAATGTAATGCTACCTAAATATACTATCTATGAAAATATATATTAATATCTACACTTGTGGATTATAGCTAAGTCAGTGTTCTGACTCTTTTATCGAAAATAAAATACGGTATTAACACTAAGTATATGAATTAACAATACGTTAAAGTTAAATTGATTACCTTTTACTAACGTCATAACCTACTTGTAATTCTGAAATTTAAAATCTTCAATCGGTTACAATTCTGATGCTGTAAAATTAGTCGTTTCAACGAAAAAGGTATCGTTAGTTTAAATGCCAACCTGACCGATACCTTCTTCCTGCATGACAACTAAATACAGGTTATATATTAAAAGAATTATATCGAACTATAATTCAAGATACGATTAGTCAGTCGGAAATTAGTAAACGCCTACTTTAGCCAGTTGGTATGGAGGATTCATATATCATATTACCATCTATGAAAGGTATGACATCCGTAATTCTATAATAATCATAATTGGAGGATGCGTTATAAATTTAATATTAATTGCGTATAAGGTCACGTTATATTTCGGTTTGTAACGTAAAATTACCTTTAGTTTTAGCTAATGAATTGTTTATTAAAGATTGTGCTAAAAGTTAACCAATCTTTTCAATCGTTCATAAATACTTAAAGATTTAGTATCTACCTTTATTGCTGTATCTTTAAGTGATTAAACATAATTTTTTGTACGCTTGCCCCGTGGTTTGTCTTTCAATTTCTTAAATAAATTTCTCATTCATGATCGTAAATTTCGGGTTTTCAAGGTTAAAATACATATTTTATACGAATTATACGAGACATTGAATTTTTAAACCTTTAATTTCTACTTTATCGCTTTTTTTAAAGGTTTACTGGAAGTTTTAATAATGTCTTATAATTGAAGCTTGAATGCCAAATTTTCGTCATCATTTTCTTTTCTTTTTATTCAATTAGTATTTTAAATACAATATGATGTATATTTTTCCTCTTTAACGTTCCCTTCATTCGGAGGTCTTCTACACCGACAGAGTTTTATCGGCTTGTCTATAATGGGTAGAATAAGTTCGTATTATCTACGTCGCTTGGTTTAAGAATCTTTATCGTTAATAGCCCTAATATAAGGCTTAACCTTGGTAATTCGAAAATACACAGTACCATCAATATTTTCAACAAATATCTTGAAATTGTCGATACTCATGGTTTTATATAGGCCCCCCCCATGTACTCGACTCCAGCTATATGAAAATTTTACTTTTTAATGGCAAAATAAGCAAGTCGATTATTATGAGGCCATTTTTGGTGCTAAGGGTATCGTTAACCTGGCGGCATGCCAATTTTTTTCGTAGTTTCTTTAGTGGTTTACCATAGTTTATGGTTTGTTTTTGAATACTTACCAATGACAGATATTAAATAATTACTAATGACAGAGATTTACTCGTTCGGTGTAAGTACTTTTGAAAAACCTGTAACGTTTGAATTAGGCTGTTAAAGCCCAAAGTATTATTTAGACCTTTTATCGCCATTGAAACGCGTGCCTCCAGATTATTAAAACTTTTAATTTTCAATGTAAGGATGTTATACGCTTTGCAAAATAGTATGTTTACCTTTTGAAACTTTCCAATACTTTAGTGGACCTTGATAAGCATTTATTTACACTAAATACCTATGATCTTAGTATTATCATAAAACTCCATTGCCTTAAAATTAGTGTTAATATCGTATATAACGACGTCAGGTGTGCTCAAGTATATATCAATCCGTAATATTCTTAACGTTTTCCACATATCCTTTACTAAAAGTGATTTTGAAAACTTGGTTCCGCAAAAAAGCTGCGAAGTTAACATAAAAAGTAGGCTTATTATTTAGGTGAAATAAATTCTTAAATACCTTGTAATTCAAGTCTTCCTTGTTTTTTAATATAAATTTAAATTTTGGTGGGGTTAAGTATATAATAGCTTTTAATAGTAATGATTTTTCATATCTTTTAAGAAATGTATTCTGAATTTTTATATCCTATGGACTTTAGGCCTTTATATAGCCTATTAACTGGGCAATTAAAGCATCAGTATAATTACTGTATTTCCGACTCAGTCAGATTTAATAATACAACTTTAGAGACTTGGAAATGAAACATAAGGGCCCCTATTTTAAGATCAGAGAAGATCTCCAACCGTTTACAACCATCTCATCGGAATTAATGTTGACTTTGACGTATGTGGTCTTCATGTTTTCCAAGTAAAGAAAGAAAGGGATATAGGACTTAAGAACGCAAAACGTAATCAACCAAATAATCGTTTAAATTACAGTTGCTTCTAGTTACGAAAGATTTTGGCCTAATCCGAAACTAATTTTTACTTTATTAATGTTATAACTATTCATCTTACTAGTCGTAATATTTTCCCTCTATAGTGTTACGTATTACGAATAACCTCCTGTTAAGTACTTTATTGCCCCTATATTTATTACAATTACCTAATAAGTAATGTTTGTGTAACGACCACGAAGATTAGGGATGTATAAAGGGTTAGGGGCTTAGTTAAGGAAAGGTTAAGGGTCTTTACTGCATAGGCAGTATAGGAAAGTAGATTAAGCTAGTTATCAAACTGCGTCGAAAGCTATATCTTCAAATTATTTAATTCATTTAAAAGTATTATCGCTGTTAATTCACTCATTACCATTCAAGTTTGTAATTAAATCTGAGTAGTTCTATTTACAAGTGATAAGTTACTAGATTTAATACATCACCTTTTTATTATTTAGTTTATTCAAGGAATAGCGAGTTAACTAACAGTTAGATTTATTATAAATCCAATATCTTTTACCATTATTATGACGAAAGTACTTACGGTTATCAAGTTCGTTTAAATCTTGTCCCTATTAACGCTAATATGGTTGCTACCTCTAGTCTGTGGTCGATAGACCAAATCTTAGGCGTAGTAAACGCACATAACCGTACTTATAGTCGACTTCATTAATTACCATAAGGTTTGTTTTTATTTACGTTATGAAAGTTGCCAGCTCAAAGGTATATATTGAACTAATTTTGTATACGCGTTATTACAATTGTAGAAGAGAAGCGTAACTTGCTCAAAAAGCTTTCGTAAGTAGCATTTAGGCGTTTTACAGCGTCTTTAAACTCGTTAATACCTATAACAGCTACATGTACCTATTTTCATAGTGTGCCTTCGCTAACTTAGGCTTTTCCCATTACTTTTTGGCATAATATTAATTTGTTAAGTATCGGATTCATCATATTTATTAGTATTTCCTTTTTTTTCTATTTCGCTATTATCGTAGTTTACCATTTAATAGCCTCATTTGTATAGTATTGGGTAAAGTCGATATTGTGTTTGAAGCGGATTTTTATATTATCGTTAACTTCACTAAAAATGGTTGCTCAGGTTAAAAAGGTTAGGTAGCCATTTTTAGCGCAGCTTATAAGGATTCCAGGAAATAGTGAGTGGAAACCGGAGTGGAAAACCTCTATACACTTATAGATATTTAAACAGGGCGTTATTTTTATATTCAAAATGTTATAATATGTTGTATTATACTCTTTTACGTCGTTTCGAATCTTGGCGACGTTCATAAAAAGTTTATACTCAATATTAATCATTTTCATAGGTTTGAGGTGTAAGTCGAGATAGTTATCCTAGTTTTTATAAGTAATGTTTCCTAGTAATTTAAGCTTTGGAGCCGCTAAGACACAGTGTTATGAGTAATTGTCAATCGTATTACCCTAAGGACAAATTCCTATAATAAAACCGGTGGTAGGCTCACGTATATAGGTAAATCTATCCTAGGAATGTTTTTAAGAAGTATAGCGATTAACGTGTTAGAGGGAAATAGGGGCTTAAAGGTTTTATAGAATTTGAAGATTTTGTTTAATCAATTGGTATACAATGTCAATTTTAATTCCTTCAACAGCATTAGCTACTGCTGTTTCACGCGCCTTTCTGTCGCTAAGAGCGCATTCCACACTGTGACGTAAAGGTGCTACGCTATTGAGAAGGTTAATAGGTTTTTTATTGTTAACGCGTAAAAAGGCTTATATTAAATAAGGGTAAAGAGGTAGCCCCCTTAATCGCGTGTAAAGTTGTTGAAGTTTTTTGACACTTTTTCCATTAAAGCGTAGATTTAAAAGGTATTCCTTAAGTTAGACTAGGTTGAAAAGGGTCTTCAACAGCTTAATAGAGTTTTTTTTTCACCTAAAAATCCCTTGGCACTTAAGCTTAGCCTTTATTTTGGATTTAACACTCCTTTAAATCTTTATCCATATATTAATAATGAAGTTATTTAAAAACTTACTATATTAACTCAAGGTACGGTAACTGAGGTTAAGATTTTCACCTTTATTATATTTGATAACGTAAAAGCTAATAATGTTAACCCAATACATTTTCGTTAATGATTCATCAACGTTATACCCCTAAAGCTTTTTATCGAAATTTTTGGTGAAAAAAGATCCCAAGGTTTAAATTGTTTTTTTTTTCTAACGGGGTCGATAATGACTTTAAAGTAAGCGCTAGCGGTTGCCATCCTGATGTTTTTGCTAGCGAGGGACGTAAGACTTGGAGGTTTAGTGTGAAGTTGCAGAGAAACTTGGCAATTTAACGTGGAGTTGTATAACGTAGCTTTTTCAGAGCAACTTAGCGATTTTTGATGTTTTCGCTTAAAGAAGCGATCTTAACGATTGAATTGACGTAGTAAAAGTAAAAAAAGTGAATAAAAGGCAAAGGTTTGGTGTAAAGTGTAAGGTCAAAGGTCGAATATTATAGTTGTTTAGCTTTAATATCTTTAAACGATGAAACGTGACTTTTTATATAGGTGTCCTGTGGTATTTCTATTTACTTCGTAAATAATTATCGATTTAAAAATGGTAAAGTTTAGGTTATAAAGGTTAAAATCGGGTTTCTGCACGAATTATATAAGCTTTCAAATTAATAAGCCGTTAATTTTGATTATGTTGCTTTCCTTAAAAGGTTTGCCAGAAATTTTGAAAATCCCTTATATTTGAAGCTTTGGTATCAATTTTTTGTTATCTTCCTGTTTTCTACTTACCCAAACAGTATTGTAAATACGACTCAGTATGTATTCCTCCTCTTAAACATTTTTCTTTTTGGGGGTCGTTCGCACCGGTAATATTTCATCGGCTTATTGATAACCGGTAAAGGAGGTTCATATTAATTCAATCATTTAATACAAGGGTTTATATCATTAATAGCCCAAATATAAAGCTTATCCCCTGTAATTTGAAAATATACAAAACCATTCATAATTTCAATAATAATTTCGAAGTTCAGAATACTTAATATCGTATATGAGCCTTTCCATTTTCCCGGGTTCCGCATAATAAGAACTTCAATTTAAAAAGGCAAAGTAAATACATAGATTATTATATGGCCGTTTTGAGTATTAAAAGCCTTGTTAATTTAGCGGCGTGCCGATTTTCTTTACGGATTTTTTATATCGTTACTGTAAGTTGTAACACGTTTTTAAATACTTGCTAAAGGCAGTTATTTACTCGTCAGGCATAGGTACGCTCCAAAGACTAGTAGCGTTAATACTAAGAAGTCAAGGCTTATAGTATCGTTTAGGCCTTTTACTACCATCTATAAGCGTACGTCTGAATCTGTAAAGCTTTTAATTTTTAACATAAAGATATTATATACTCGACAAAATGTGACGTATACCTTTTTAACCTTCCTAATACTTGAGTAGGCTTTTATAGGTTCCTGTCTATATTAAATACCCATTATCTTGGTATTTTCCTAAAACTTTGCCGCCGCAACATTGGTATCGGTATCGTAAACGATGACGTTAGGTAGATCCAGATACGTATCAATCCACAGAATTTTGAGCATTTCCTACGTATCCTTTGTCGAAAGAAAATTTAAAAAACTTGGCCTCGTAACAAAAAGTTAAGAAATCAATGATATAAAGGATAAGCTTTTTATCTTTAGATAATAGTATACCCTCATAGATAGTATATATATGGTAAGTAGCAGTGCACTGTATTGTAAGGTATACTCTTGCGGAGTGCAAGATAACGTGGCATATTGAAGGCTACACTCTCGCAAGGTGCAAAGTGCTCCATGTATGGATCGGTCTAGAATGGCTATTCCAGACCGAACAGCACTGCATGAATTGGTTTGAATTGACTATACCAAACCGAACGGAAATACGTGGATCGGTTTAGAAAGAGTATTTCAGAGTGATACGCTTTGGGTAAAGGACTTATAAGCTCTTACTTATAACATATACCTTCAAAAGAAAAATATTTAGTATTATACTATAATACCAATTATTGAAATCAGTCTTCAAAGAACTTATATTTACGTGAATATTATACATTTGAGATCCTATTGACAATAATTAATAACCGATTCGGTTGATTAAAAATAGCCCAAGAAGAAAGATATAAATATATGTTTAATACCTATATCAGGATGTTATAGCGGTTCCAACTGTTTGTGTTTTAATATTTAGTTTTTTTAAAAATTATTCGCTGATGTGTGTAAAGACTTTAAAAAGGATAATTTTAATACGATATCACCAACTATGATTTAACTTTTTATCTATTAAAAGCTGCTTTATATTGTCATTGTCCATTGTTTAGCGTTTTAATGTATCCAGGCATGTTTTGGAAAGTTTCCTGTTTCGTATCAGGCTACGCAATCCAAAACTAATAAGTTTCGAAACCTTTAATTAAGATACATCCGATTTTCGATATTGAAACCTCTCCTTTAATTTAAAAGCGGTTACAATACAATTATCGAAAAAGATCCCTCCAGCTGAAGCGGTTTCGTATAAAGCAATCAAACCGATTATTTTACTAAGTTTACTTACAATACATTAATTTGGACCAACTACCAAACACTAAATAGGACTTAACACCGGATTACATAACGTATCTCCTTACAATTACACCTGTTATTTACCTTATTTGCCTTTCTTTCACCTTATATGTCCTTTTCCATATTTGCCTTTCTGAATTCTTCTTACGCATTTTAAATTTAGTTTTTATTATGTCTCAATTTTCCTAGTCATTTGGTCAACGCTGCATTACCACATGTTAATAAAACTAATACAGAACGCTTAACTGGTTTATAGTTACGCCTTATTCATCGTTCATTTTTTTTTTACATTAGTAAGCAATAATAAACTCTCCTTGAACCACTTTAATTACTTTATTTACTTTACATATATTATTTACGGTACGTATTGCCATCAACGTTGGAATCCAAACACATCCCAAATCTTACCACGACCCGGAATTACTAACTTGAACCATTTCAACATATTAAATACATATAAAAACCACCCTAAAACGCTTATAATTTCTAGCTCCGAAACCAATTTTATTGGAGGAATCAAACGTTAATTTCGACCTCCTGGCCGAAAATATAGAGATTAGGAAGGTTATAATGTACGAACTCGACCTAAGCCTTTAGGTTAACACTATTGGTTTTCCAGTCAAGGATTTCAACTTATATACGATAAACATATACCATTTAGCTATTATATTCCGTTATTGAAAAAAAAATGCCTAAAGACTTAATTTATTAGATCATTTTGATAAAACCCTTTTAAATTCGATATAAATATATAGAAAATAGTAAATCCTATTATTGCGAAAGCCTTACGGATCCAACTACAAATAGACGATATTAATACTTTAAAAGGTAAAAATAGCCGCCTCATAAAGGCCTCATTTGAAATAATACAATTTCTTAATATACTAGATTGGGATAATGAAAACTTGTACTTAACTGAATCTGTAAAAGAATATTAATTTATGTAATAGAAGAGACTATTATTAAAACTACAAGAACAAAGTATAGAACAACATAATTTTATACTTGAAACTTAAGCTCAAAATTAAAACACTAAGAAAGAAAAACGATTGAAATCCTTATTCCCTATGAAAATATAATATACCCCTACGTGGGAATACGCTTTGGAACAGAATTAAATATCAAACCATTCCCTGAATACTAGAAATAGCCCTATCGGCTATGGCGGAAGCGGTCGAAATATTAGAAATAGTCCGATAGGTTATAGTGGGAGCGGCCAAAATACCGGAAATATCCCAATCGATTATAGAAGAATCGGCTAGAATATGAGAATAAACCGACCCTAAAATTGGTAAACGGTATAAAACGTTAATACGTATCTTATGAACCGATGCCTGTCAACTACGACCCTTATCGCGATTTACCGTTATAACGTTTTCCTACAGATAAAAGCGATATTATAAAGATAACTAACTTTATTATATTATAGGATAGGGTAAATGATTATAATAATCACTTATACGACGTGTTTAATAACAAAATATGCGTAATTCTTAATACATATAAAAGATTAAATATTAAGTTATTCCAATTCAATGTTATTTTACCCGGTATACTTTTTGAATAAGTTAAGAATGGTATATATACCACTTTAGGTAAGTATGTATATTTACCAAATGCTACGACAGTTTGAAATCCTACATTGATAGGGGAATGAAGTATAAACTTTACTATAGAAACTGAACCGATATAACCTAAAAGTCCGTGTCAAATCAATAGGAAAACGCCGATAAAAACCTATAAGAAATCCCTATCGCGTTATTATTAAAGTTTCAGAAGTGTTAAGTAACCTTTGAATAAGAATATAAAGGCGACAAACTATTTATTTAAATAGTAACAAAGGCTTGTTGTGGAAACCCAAATTTCGACTTTATACTTTCCAAATCAAAAATGGACTTCAATGCCATATATACAAGCTTTAAAACATCGTTCGAAACCTCGGTACACCGATAGACAAGCCTTGGATTAACATTTCCAATTGATGAAACCAAAATTAAAGTTTAAATTACTAAAGTGAATTTTACCAAAATAATTTATCATGTTCTAAACCAAATATTTAAGGTTAACTGGAAGTAAAACGAACGTCTAAAGTATTGGTATTAAGGAGGAAACCTTAGTAATAAAAATAGGGACAATCTTTTAGAAATGGAAGAAATGAACCGAAATTATAACAATATGTGTAAAAAAATATACGAAGCCTAATAAGTTTGTAAAAGCGGTGTATTATATTTGGTAAAGTCGGCTATTAGTTTACAAACCACCCCCTTTTCAAATGAATTTGGATTAAACAGTAAGTTGAAGTTAAGTACAATTTTAAAGATCGGATGAAAGCGAAATTTACAATATACGTAGCCGAATGTAAAGTTACAAATAACGGATTTTACGTATACCTCTACAAATATATATACAGGAAAAATGACCTTGAATAAAATGATACCTACCTATTAGTTTACGATGATAAAAACAACTAGTATATTTTTACGAGTTTATAAGATATTTTCTTTTTGTTTATTACCAGCCTGAATTATGTAAACGAAGTGTTTAACACTAATATATCGTCATAATTCACATTTTTCAATAAATACGGAATTAGGTTTCAAGATATTATTCCTGATAATGGCGTAGACGAAATTTTAACGGCCGGAAAATGATCATTCGATGTATTTATAGCGAAATTTCTAAAATTCCAACTAAACCGGATAGGAAAACACTGAAAAGTTCTATTGGGTAAAGGTAAAGAGACATCACTAGAGACGGTCGTTATAAATACGCGTTTGAAACCAATTAAGTGTTACGTAATAAATTTTAAAACTTTATATCTTCCTTTATTAGCTAATATAAACAAGTATGGAATTAAAGTTAGAAATACGACTAATTAGCTTATCTGCGTTTTAAATAACGTATTTATACTGTTTAAACTTAAATTCAGCTATTTGTGGTCTTTCCCAGAAATACGTATAATCAAGGTTATTTACTTAACTTAACCAAAATTATAATCTTTATACCGACGATTCGAACACTTAGTTAGAAAACGCCTTTTCTGTTTGTTTTACATCGTAGGCTATGTAAATATAGGGTAGGACGTATTTAAGGCTTTCGAAAAGTTTTGTTATAAATGCTAGCTTAACTTATAGGCCCTACGACGGTTTAAATCCCGCTTTTGAAACGATATAAACTTTGATTACGAAATAATTGTTAATATTATATATGGAAACAGTTAACCTATTCGTTACATCATTAATAGAGGTATATTATTTTAGGCCCCAAAGTTTATACGAATCGTTTTTATTATGAACTATTAAAAAGTTATAGTTTATTATTGGTCAATTGTTAACCTGAAGCTTTTAAATTGAATTACCTACGATACCTACATGGCTTTTAATTTTACTCAATAATATTCGAAAGTTCGAATAATTGGTAACGAATAAAAGTAAATTTTAGTGAAATTCTTATGTTGTATTAGAAAGTGTAAACGATATAAGAAACTTTTTAATGAAACGTATATGATATTATTAAAAGATGAAAGGGTGTTAATTTTAAGAAATATATCCTTTAAATAGCAGTTAATACCGTTAATAATACTTTTGGCCGAAGTAGGCTTATTTTTACGCTTTTTATGTTTAATACATACCTGAGGATTTATATAAACTTTGCTTTATTACTATTTATGGTGTAGAAGGTTGATATTATAGTTAAAGCTATGGTAATATTACGCTTATTACGAGTAAAGAACGATGTATCCAAAGCATTATATTTAAAAAATAGTTTACGTAAGACTATTGTTTTGGATTTACTATTATAATATTAAGTTTTGGTTTAAAAAAAGAAGTATGAATAAATTAGCCCTTGAAGAATTAACGAGCCTCGAGACTACGATTTATTTGTTTACTTACTAAACGGAACGAATTCGTTTCGTAAGATAATGGTACACTAATACAAACGAAAGGTAAAAAAACGGCCTGAAATCGAAAAAAAAAATGAAACCACCTATAAAATATTACTTAGAACGATAAATGTAAACTAAACTTAAATTTAACTTTATTCCTAAAACCCGAATCCAGCCTGATTACGTTAAATAAAATCGGCTTGTCTATATTAAACCCGTTAAAACCTTGACGATGAGAATGTTTTTTCGGTTTGAAAATTTTAAAAAAAAAACCCTTAGTATTTTTGCTACAGATTTCATTATCACCTAAAAGGAAATGGTAAACCGCAAATTCAGCCTAAAGCTTCGCTGTAAGGGTATTATTACCACCTCAAGTACCTTATTTACATACTTTTAACAAATAGAAATCGTAACCCTTATCGGCTAAGATGTATTTCGTTTTAAATGGTTTAACCTAATCATTTACGGAGTTTATAATATTTTCCTGATCCGCTTCGGTTACAAAATTAAAGATAAAGTAGAAAAACTTTACAAAAAAACCAGTTTAGTCGTTAAAGGATATAACGACGAAGGTAAAAGGGATATTATAACCTAATTACCTACGTTATGACGAGCTAACTATGGCTTGATTTTTATATTCGCGACCTTCTTTAACGTACCTTATAACCTACATGTAAAGTTTCGAAACATAACATAGACATAAATTTAATTTAAGGGGCGGTTTAAAAGATAGAGCTACGTCGATGTAACTAAAGATATTAAGTAATATTATTCATTTAAAACGATTTTCCGTATTTTGAAACTACTTTATGACTTAGCCGAAGTTAGTATTAATTAATACACCACCTATTAAAGGTATTATAGAGAACTGTTCGAAATAAACATCTTTACCTTTAACACATATATTTTAGTATTAACATCCAGTTTGAAGGGCTTCCTATTAACGGGTATATAAATTGAGAATACCTTAACGTTGAATTAATTTTCGTTTTTGATATTAAAGAGAGAAAACTTTTAAGAGCCGGCCCAAAAGTTAAACCTAAAATATACTTCATAAAAATAACGTAATGAATTTTAATAACGTTACAATTACCCTTATAAACGGCACTTTAAACCTTACGGAAAAGGTGTAATTAACTAAAATTACCTTTATTATTTTAAATAACTTGAACCGAACCGAAGAATATAGGTATTGACGTATGTGCGGCGTTTAGGTGGTTTTTATAATAAAATTAAAAGTAGTATTAAACTTTTTAGTTGCCACGTAATGCTAAACCGACCCGACGGACGATACTTGTAAGGCGCTTAATAAACGATTATCTGAGTAAATATATAACTCGAAGTGAGGCTTATAATTTATGTCGCTAGATATTAGTACAGTAAAGCAATTTAGTTCTACTAACAGCTTTTTTGTTAATAGTAGCGATTACAGTTCATAAATTCATTTTGTTTTAGTTTTGGAACAGGGAATACCAGCGCAAATCAACTCTACGTTTCGAAAAAATATCGTTTATTAAAGCTTTACCAAATATAAAATGGTCACGTAAAACATCCTGGCTTTCTAGATTCATAATTTAGTTAAAGGATTCCATTCGTGTATTACTATAATAATGACGGTTTGGATAATTATTTAGAACTTAATTTACACATTATTCTTTTCATCGTATATAACAATTTCTTTTTACTTTATAAATGCCAAGTTAAATTAGGTATTACGAATGAAAAACGTTTAATAATCGATATTATTGATTTACACCAATTATATAAATGTCGTACAATTGAAAAATAATACTAATGAACGGAAAATTTAACGTAATAAATACGATAACCAAAATTAAGTTAAATAAAGCTTTAAAAGATTTATATCAATAATTATATTATTTATTAGGGTTATTTAAAAGGTTTTACAACCTTGATAAGTTATCTTAATACTTTTTCACTAATTTAAATCAGATTATTTTATATCATTTACACTGATTTACGTTTTAGCTTTATTTAAACTGCCTATTCGTACTGATCGCAGATTTTGTCTTTATTAAATACAACTATTCATATTCGTTCCCAATTTTTTATCACGTGTTATTTAATTTTACAATATTAGCTAAATTTAATATATTACTTTTATATTTTGAGTTTCATATTACGTTTATGACTTCAAACCATTATTATATCAAAAGTTATAAAATTACTATATAGCGTACTATACTATTTCCTGGTACGTCGGCCCGTCCCAGAGGCATTTATCTATTATAAAAAGAAATGGGCGACGTCATCGCATCTTTACCATTTTTTCTATCGTTTTCGCTTTTTGTATTTACGTTACCGTTATTACTATTCACGACGTTATTAACGTTAATGGAAATGTAATTTTATAACTTATTTGTTATTCCTATAGGTAAAGATTTTGGGTAGGAATTAACTTTTTCAGGACGACGTACGATAACGTCGTCAAACTCGTTTACGTAGTATATATATAGGCTCTGTTTTGAAGCGGCGACGGCGGCTGCCATCTTTCTTATCCACCGTTTAACGCTTATTTACTAATTATTATCGCTTTATTTTGGTTATTTATAACGATTTGTTTTTCGGATCAGCTCGAACGGTGAATTTTAACCAAACGAAGTTATTAAAGATTAATGAATATTTACCAAAAAAACCGGTAGACACGTAATACGGCATTAGTTTACAGCCTTAAAATTATCAGAATAAGGGCGTACAAGTCGTAAATCAGTTCGTCAGGGTCGTAACGAGACGAATTATTCCCATTTTCATGATAATCGTTAATAAACTTACCCGCGGTCGCGGACGCGATATACGACACGTAAGACGTATTTATTAACGACTTCGAGCTGCGGACCTCAGTACGTCGCTTTAACGTTTAACGCTTTAAAAAGGCTTTACAACGTATCCTAACGATACGAAGCTTGAAGCAGCGGAGGAAATTCACCTTATATTCCTTTTTCATAAAAAAGGGGGTTAAAAACTTACGAACAAAGGGATTAAGATATATATACCCTGATGTAATTACATTAAGTTATGTTTACGGTGTAAAAGGGCCTTTACGGGTAATAGGATTCTTACCCGTAGGGAAAGGGTAATGTTTATAATCTTAGAGGCTCTTTACTCCTTTTCCTATGAGCTGGTGAAGGGGAAAAGAAAAGGTAGGGAAGGGAGCATGGTGGCGGCGGGACTTGGCGGCGTGGCGGCGAGTAGGGTGGCGGGGGCGGGCGGCATGGCGGCAATGGAAGAGATTGTGCCCGACGAGGATGGGCTATTGTTGCTGGTGGTAGTAGTACTGAGGGAGGCAGCTACGGCGGCTGCGGAGGTGGCGACGCGCCGATGCTCTCGCTCTAAACGACGCTTTACAATCTTATTTTTACGCGGTATTTATTTAAAAAATATGTTAGTATATAGGTGTTAATTAAAGACCTACCTATTAAAGTGGTTATTTTAATTGTAGGGATCGGAGTTTAAGTTGGGGTAGGAATTTATATCGACTTGGATTACGTGCCTTTTAAAAAAAAAGTTTTACCTAAATCGATAGCTATAAATCTTTTTATATTAATCCAATACATAATTACGTAATTACCCTTATGCAATTCACCCTTATAACACCAGCTTAATTACCCTTATTAATTACGAAAAGTCGTTATTGTTAACTATATTACCTTTATTGAACTATACCAACTAGGCCCAAACTATAAATATCACTTCGACCAAACTTTATTGATTTGAACCAAACTTAAAACACCACCTCGGCAAAACTTTACTAATTCCAGCTAAATTTATTATTTCAAACTTTTTACAATTAAAATAGTAACAATACTATTACTACCAAAACTTACTAATTAAGATCTTTCATAATTAATATATCAATAACATTATTATTACAAAACATATTAATTTAGACCTTCGTAACTATAACTATACTATTACAAATAGGTTATAGATACGAAATACCTAAGGAAAGATGAAAATATTACTCATTTAAATATTAATATACCTGTATAAATAGTATATATAAAGTAAGTAGTAGTATATAATATTGTAAAGTGTATTCCTAAAGGTTATATAGTAATCTTGGGCGTGCCCTGTAAGGATTCCGGGGAATAGTAAATGAAAACCTAGAAGGAGAACCTATATCTACTTGCCAATGTTTAAAAAGATTATAAGGCTTTTCGTTATACGTCTTTACGTCGTTTGGAATTTAGACGAAATTCGTAAACAATATTTAATTAATGTTAGCTATCTTAATAGGTCTTGGAGGAAGGTCGCAATAGTAATCCCAGTCTTGAATAGTATTTCCTGGAAATTCAAACCTTAAAGCTTCCAAGGCACGGTGTTAAAGGTAATTGCCAGTTGCCTAACCCAAGGGGTAAAGTCTTGTGGTAGAACCTATAGTAGGCTCTCGCGCGTAGGTAAACCTAAAGGGGGAAGATTTCTAAGGGATTTAGTGGTTTTAAGTGAAATATTAAGAGGGAAGTGGTATTTGACAACTCTAAAGGGTTTGACGATCTTGTTTAATGAATTGGTTTAGAGTGTCAACGTTAATACCTCTGGCCGCGTTGGCGGCCTTTGCTTCACACGCTCTACCACCGCTTAAGGCGTACTCCGCGTTATCACGTAAAGGTGTTAAGCTGCCGAGCAGGTTAATAAGTTTATCACTCGCGCGTAAAAAGGCTTAACTTTACTAAGAGTAAAAAAGGGTTACTAAGATCGTATATAAGTGCAGTAAAGTTCTTTGATATTCTTTTCCTTTTGGTGTAGGTCTTAAGGGCATTCCTAAAGCTGGGCTAGGTCAAAAAAGTCTTGTGTCAGCTTTATATTGCCCTATAATAATACATAATCTCCTTACCATTTAAACTCTGCCTTATTCTTATTTGAATCACTTTTTAGATTAAAATCTATGTAGCAATGATTTAGTTGTTAAAAAGGTTACAGAAGTTGTTAAAAATATGGTTATAGTTGTAAGTATTATAATGCTTAACGATTCAATGGCCGGAAAAAAATAGTTAAGTATTTTTCGGTTGATTTTTTATCGATGTCGTATCTTCAAAGGTCGTAGTTATAGTAGTTAGCGAAAACTAATCTAAAGGCTTTAACTTTTTCCATGTATATCTAACTTCATGCCATCTTATCAGTTTAGCTTATAAAAGAAGTATATGACGTATATGACGAGGGATTTAGTAATCTTTAGTCGTAAAGATTCGAGTATTTCAAAATAAAGTCGCGTATAAACTTAGCGACTTAGTAACTTGGTGTAAAATCGCCCGACGTGGCTTTCTCGGCGCGACTTGGCGATTCTTAATATTTTCGCTTGAAATCGCGAACTTGGCGATTGAATTGCCGTAAGAGAAGTGAAAAAAGTGAAGTAGGGGTAAAGGTTTGATGTAAAGAATAAGGTCAGAGGTCGTTTGTTAGAGGTAAATGTTGTTTAGTGTAAAGCCTTAGTCGTTTTTATAGCAGTAGCACCTATAGTAGTACTAACTTAGCTGTTTACCAACTTGCCGAACATTAATATTGTCACAGTCAAATTAAATGTCTTTTAAAAAAGTTAATAAAGATTTCTTAGTGTTTTCAATAACGATACCGTTGTTATCTCTAAGCTTCTGTAATAATCAACGCAGCATAAAACTTTTTTACTTACTACCGTAAAAACAGATGCAATAGTAAAGGCTCTTCGCAAAAATCTTTCCTTAACTCTAATGTTAATGTAAAGCGTAATAACTGAAGAGTAGCTTCTTTTTCTACTTGGCCAATCTGTGCTTAACTTAATAAGTACTGATTAGTATTGGTAGGGCCTTATATTATTACAACGTTGTCGATTCGAATCGTGGTCCAAGTAACAGTAGTATTACATTAGTCAAGTGGTGGATGTATTGTTCTAGGTTTGGCAAACCGCAAGCTGGTATGCACAGTAATATGTATGGCCAACTGCTTGGCTCGTGCCCTAGAGTAAAGTGCAGCGTACTGCACTCAACTTACACCCAATGCGGTAAGTCTACACAAAGCAATACACACAACTTGCAGTTCAGTATAGTCAACTTTACTGTAGGGAAAGTTGACCTACTGCACTGCATGTAGTACTATTCTAACAATCATTCAATTTGTATAGCAATTGATTTGTCAGACAATTAGTATTAGGTATTTCATCATAAGCTCCAGATTTCACAATCGATACACGTTCTTACCATTGCAATCTTTAGGAATTGGACTAGATTAATTAGTTTTAATTGGTACGGTGATGTAAAATAGCCAATTCAAAAATTGAATTGAAAAAATATATATTGTAGGAAATCCAAATATCTCCACGTTATGATAAAGTATTGGTATTTTGTGCTTATAGAGATTCATTAATAATTCCTGTTGATAGGTCTTTAGATGTTGTAAAGTTGTCGATTCGAAGTGGTCGAAGAAACAGTAGTATTGCGTGATGAAGTGGTGGTTTGTTTCTTAGTTTGGTAGACCACTAGCCGATCTGCACACTACTTTGTATAGCCAATTACTTGGCCCGTGCCCCACATTGAATAGGGCACTCTACTGCAAGTGACTTGTAATTAGTACAGTCAACTTTAACTATACTGCACTTGAACACTATTCTAACACCGATGGCTTTTTGTTTTATGGTACCAGTGCGTCTTGTAGCAAAAGTTTTCGGCAGCATAAGTGCTTCCCTATGCCTTCCCCACTGCCATTTGTATAGCAGTTTCACTTCCTACCACTTGCAGTCCCGCAATCAAGTGCTGCATCACTTTTGCACTTTAATCCCTCAATACACACCCAACTTAACCGTGTCAATCAATTAAGTCCTCATCATTAACAGCCTCAATAACCTAGCAATCTTCCAGTTTGCCAGGATACCCCTACCTCCTATGCTGTCCTTTGTCACGTGACTTGTCATTACCAAGTGCCCTTTCCACGTAGCTTTCAATTAACCGACGCTTTTGGAATATGTATCTCGACCTTGCCAGGTAGTTACTAATCGTGTAATTGCACGTTTCCTTTCGGAATACTGCCAGACTTGTTAAACTTGCCGGGCTTGCCGGGCTTGTTCTGCCTATTGGGTTTTTTGGGTATATAGCACCTGTTGCGCCTATTGTGTCTGTTGCGCCTGTACTTTAGCCTCTGGTTTAACCTTTTATTTAACCACCTAACCAGTCTTTTTAAGGTCTTCTAAGGATAGGTTTTGGGGATTTTTAGAGTTCTCGGTTTGAGGACCTTAAAAAGGGTCTTTGTCTTGAGGATCTTGGGGGTCATTGGTTTGAGGATTTTGAGAGTTTTCGGCTTGAGAAATTTAGGGTTTTTTTTTTTTTAGGATCTTGAGGACAAACTTCCAATTGGGCTAAGTAAAAGAGGTTATTTTACAGGTTCCTCCTTTTGTCCAAGATAAAGATTACACGGTTGCGAAGGTTTGTTTTCAGCTTATATGTAACTATTTTTAAGGTTTTAATTCACATTTCACTAGTTTAGTCGCCGAAGTATTCGCCGAAATATGGGAAGGCACATGTACCTTAATTAATCTTCTTGGAGTCTGAGTCGAGTATAAATTGGCCGACAAAGTTGGCTAAGTGTTTTTCTGTTAAATTGGTGTTGAAGTCCTTTAACCAGATGTTTTTATTATAGCACTTGATAAAAAGGGAGCCAAGTTCCTCGATGGTTTTCAATTTTGTGTTTTCCGATGTCATCTTGACGTTTTAGCTGGCATGTTAACGTTAGTTGAGGTGGGGTAGGGATTTGTTAATTTGAGAGTGGAGTAATATAGCTGTTTAGTGTAGCAAGGACTTGAGACTTAGTGATTTGAGAGTGGTATGGCGTGACTATTTGGCGCGACTTGACGATCTTAATGTTTTTGCTCAGTTTAAAGATCAAGACGTGTTTAATAACGTGTCTAATTGATAATTATGATGTAAAGGGGAAAAATTGAGATAAGAGGTACAATTTAAGGTTGTTTGTCGCTGGAGTTGTTATTTGGCACAGGGGGTATTAGATTTAGCGATTTGCTATGGCGACTTATAGTAGTAGTAGATACTTAATCGCTTGCCAACTGTAATGGTTTTAGTAACCTGGTGATTGCTTTTTAACGATTTGAGACTTTAAGTGGTTAGTTTCAACGCTGCTTTCCAAGCATAATTTAGTAAAAATCTCTTGGTGTTTTGTTGATGGCGATACGGCCGCCACTTATAAATTGCCGTAAAACCTACCGCAATTTAGAGATTTTCCCTACCTACTGCTATAGAAACCGCTGTAATTTGTAAAGACCTTTCTTAAGAATCTTTCCCCCATCTTACAATGCAATGTATAGCGTAACCGGAAAACAAATTCTTCTACTTAGCTTATCGGTGCTTCATATAATAAGAATTGATCAGTGTTAATATGCTTTTAGACGTTGCAATGTTTTCCATTTGAAATACTCGAAGAAACAGTAGTATTGCGTGGTTAAGTAATGGATGTATTGTTTTAAGTTTGGCAGACCGCTAGCCAGTCTTCACCATACTTTGTATGGCCAATCACTTGGCCCGTGCCCTACATTAAATTAAGCACTCTACTGCAATTGATTTGTAGTGAGTTAAGTTAACTTGAACTGCACTGCAATTGAAAAATATTTCACTAATTGTATATAATGAAAGCTTTACATACTGTAAACTACTATTATATCTAAATGTAAGGAATCCAAAAAATACCGAAGCTATTTTAACTTGTATCTATTGCTATTAGCTTGAAATCAATGCCAAAAAGTCGCGGATTAAACGTTTAAAAAGTTTTTCTTACAAAGTCTGGAGATTGTTAATTTTGGTACATAAGAAGTTTCAATTTTCATTTGTGAATTCGAATGAGAAAAAAATTACGCATCGTAATAGAAATGATTCTGGTTTTAGCTTTTATATCTTCGTTTATGACCATTAGTCCTATTATTTATAATAAAATGAATTCGCTTATTCCTGATTTTGTTAATATTAACTTTATATAAAACTCATAATTATGGCTTCTTTTATCTTGGTTAAAATCAAGGTTTTATAGTGCTGGATTTCGCTAATAAATCATTTATATTTGGTCATGAAACTAGTGGTTTTCATTATTTCATTAAGCATAATTTTGTTACGAAAATTTCTATATGTTTATTATTCATAAGTATAAAATTTAATATTCAAATATTAGGAAAATATGAAGAAGTAAGCATTATCGTTTATGATATTAGTGTGTTGATGTTTGATAGAAGCATAATTTTTAGTGATTGAATGCTTAAAGCTAAGAATGTTTGCCAAATTCATTATGATGATAATCAAGGAATTGAATATATTAAATTGATTAAGATAGGTAGTAAAATGGTTAAAAGTCAAGTGAGGGGGCTTGTTAAGTAGATCAGGAATAGTAGTTGGTAATAATTAATAAGATTTGAGTATATATTAAAAGAAAAGTGTATTGTGGGTGATGTATACTTACTGGGGTTATATTTATATATTGTTCAAAGATTTGTTAATGTGTTTAACTGGACAGCTGAAAATTTTCATGGAGGTTGCTTTATCGGCCAGCCGCCGGCCCAATTAATTGTAGGAATATAGTTCATTAAAGATCTTTCAATACGATTTTCTTTTTTACCTGCTTAAGATTTCATTTCAGCTATGCAAAATTCCGTTTTCAATATCATTATTTAATTATAATATGATAACTTGAACTATAATATTTGATTCATAATTTTTAATGTATATAAGAATTTCGTATTTTTGAAAGGTATATACATTTTGAAAGTGCTTGATACACGGTATATTATTGAATACGCTCCGTAGTGTAGACTGTATTTTAGGGTTTGTAATATGGTATGAAATATAATATACTCTCTAGCATACATTCAGGCTTAAAAACAAATTCATAAAAAATGCATCATAAAATACCTTACATAATATTGTTAATAATGGGTAGGTTAGTAATTAATACATGAAATTTCATTTAGTATCAGAGAAGTTAATATAAACATTACTTTATACCGGACGTATGAACATTCAAACTTTCATTTTCTTAACTTATTTCATTGTAAAAAGAAATAAATTCAATCGCAAATATTCATTCAGACTTAGAAACGAAAAATTAACTACATCAATTTATAGGAATTGAAAGTTATTAAAATCAAAATGTTACGTGAAAATAGAGTATAATATTGAAACCCGATTTAACACTTATTTAATACACAGTAAGTATAAATATTTGTTAATAGGATTGCTTATACATTTTGGGTAGTTACCACAGTCGTTGTATAGGTTCGGAACAATCTTGGCGTTTTCTTGGCAAACCGGGGTTTTCCCTTAGTTAGACATATATTTTTTGGCAATTATATGTTATCTTCCTCGTGGTCGAATTTCGTTGTTGTCTACGTTGATATAAGCTGATTCGGTCAATCATCTTTACTCTTTTTCTTCTTTGTTAAACATTTCATTCCTCATTTTTATCGCACAATTCTTTTCTCTCGCTTCAATTATTAGGTGTAAGTCGACTTAACAACACTAGACAATGAAATTGAGGAAGAAAGCTAAGCTAATGAACGTTGATGTTCAGAGAAACTCAACATGCTGCTTTAAATAGGCTGAAACTGATCAAATACCTGGCATTTGATAGCCGTTCTTTCTATCTACCCCAACCGGTACTTCTTGTTTAGAAAAGACTGTTAAACTAGACATCAAAACTTGTGTTCTTCATATCCATAAAATGAGTTCTTGTTTACCAGGCTTTGTATTTATGGTATATACCTTTATATTTTAAGGTAATCAATTCTTTCGTGGCAACGATATTAATAGTAAGTTCAATTGTGTTTTTCGTTACCATTTCTAAGAATTCGTGGTTCAATGGTTGTTATGTTGATTTTGATAGGTTTATTCATTGAATGTTCGGGCTTTTCAATGTGAGATTTCCTTCAAATTCGTTGATATTTGCTATACGTCAAGTCTCATTTTTTTGTGCATTTGGGTTCTGGGAACACAGGGCGACATATTCCCTTGGACTTGGTTTGTAAGTTAGGGCTTTTGGTTCCTCGGCCCGAATGGAATGGGGTGTTATATGGTTTCAGCCGAAATGTTAACCACCCCGCCATGTACCTGTCGAACATATCCGTGCATCTTCCTAACTAATTTGGGTAGCATCAACACAAATATCTTCACAATCAACACTTCGCACGGGTCGCGTATTTCTTTCCCTTGTAGCCAGCCAGCCAGCCAGCCAGCCAGCCAAGACGATGCCACAGCGCTGCCAGGATGTGATAGATGCGAAAGGTGGGGCTACAAACTGGTAAATTCTATATCAGAACTGTAAATCCCTTCTCAATTTGGTAATCAACTCGTTACCATTGTCTTTTGTTTAGTCTGTCTAGGCTGTTGTTTTCGTGTGCACCATGTCCCTACTGATTCCCAGACTTCAATACGTCAACCTCAACTGTAGAATTACCTAGTATCTCGGCCCTGTATTAGCATAAATAGAGCTGGGGGCGGCACAAGGCACGTACCGTTAGCCCTCCGTACGTACCGTACCGATTTATACTGCTTGCGCAACATGCCACAAACTGAGCACAGACAAAGTTAATTTCAGTCTTTCTCGCACGGATTTTTTTCGGTTCATTGACTGAAACCCTCTGACTTTACCCCCATTGCAATGCGCGGTGAAACTAGACTGTATGTAGGCTTTGAACGCCGGCTTGTTCTAGACTATTTTCACCTGCGTGCGTATACGAAAGAGATAACACTTGGCGAGTCAGAAATGTGTCGGCCTGACTGTGGCTCCTTTTTCTGGCACCGCCTGAGGCATGCCTTAAGTGGGAAAATGGCGACTGGTTGATGTTGGCTAGCTTGAGTTGCTGAATCGCATTGCTATTATACAAGTGTTTACGTCTTGTCCAAAAAGGAAGGGGGGCGTCGCTATCTCCCCGATGCACTTTCGTGCGTGTTGAAGTACTGCACCTTATGAAAAGACGTACTTCGTACATTGTTAACATCAGATCCAAGGCGCCGCTGAACGTTCAGCCAAAGCCTGGGACATATCTTCGGCCTGTACCATCCTTCAAGACCCGTGGATTGCTTCGCATGATGTTCTTTCCATTTCACTTTCTGCTTTTTCCGATCCTGCCATCCAACTCTAACGCTAGAACGTTGTGGATGGCTCCCATAGCCGCAAACAATTCATAACACTGATACCTCCGAGTAACCATTTGCAGATTGATGGGTGCGCCCTCGAAATCGCCCTCGTCCCAAAGATTGCGTACATGTGAGTCCTCCTCGCTTAGTGGCTGCCAGTCAGGAGCGTATGGCTCTTCGCCCTTTTTCTCGGCCTTGAGCGGTGTGGGCCACACAACGCCAGGGAAGTCCACGTAGTTCCAAAAAGCTGTGTAGTTCCAGAAGCAGCTGCATACGCGACATTTTAGAGTTAGCTTTCACATCGAAGGCACGGAAAGTTCCGTTCCCAGTCCGACGCCATCTCGGTGGGCACAAGAGAACAAAGGGAACGCGTGTCGGTGGAAACGTACCCAGTATCGTGCGAACATGCCGGTCCAACATACGACGGGCAAATGACCACGTCGACGTCCGCCTCGTTCCAATGTTCGGCGAATTTGCAACGGAAATCGTCCCGCTCCAACTTGAGTGCCACGATGTCCTCGAGCCCGTGGTGCTCAGCACCCTCGAGATACCACTGCGTCAAGGCCTCCATCGGCTCGCCAGTCTTTGCCAACATGTCCTTCACATGCGCCCCGCCATCCGGCGTATCCGCCTTCCGGATGCTCTTCATCGCAGCCGCCACACGGTAGGGCTTGAATGGCTTGACTTCGATCGCGAACGAATTGGCCAGCTTGGCCTGGGCCCACGCGAGGGCCCGCAGCACCGGCGGCTGCGGCGTGATCAGCCCGTCGTCCACCATGAACCCGATCTTGAGCGGCATCCGCGCCAGCGGCTTGGCCAGGCCCGTCCACGGCAGCGGCACCAGGCTGGGCTCGCGCAGGTGCGGGCTCGAGCGCGCGCTCAGGATCCAGGCCATCGCGAGGTCGAGGTCCCGCAGCGAGGTCGCCATGGGCCCGCAGCTGGCCGAGATGATCAGCTCGACGGGGTTGGTGTTGGTCCGCACGCCGTTCATCGGCAGATAGTTCGATGTGGGCTTGAAGCCGTACACGCCGCAGAACCCGGCCGGGGTGCGGATGCCTCCGGCGATGTCAGTGCCTATTCCCAAGATCGAGCCTCGTAGGGCAATGAGTGCGGCCTCGCCGCCCGACGAGCCGCCGGCTGAGAGGTTGATGTTGGACGGGTTCAAAGTCCTTCCGTATGGGCTGACGGTCTCCAGGTGCACGATAGCTTGTGGCTGGTTGGTCTGTATGAGATGTTAGATGGCTTTAATCGGGATAGGAAAGAGAGTGGGGCAGTTTTCACCTTGCAGTAGAAAACGGCGCCCAAGTCTCGCAGAATGGCAACGAGATGGGCGTCTTCGGTGTCCAAAGTACGGGTGGATACAAAGCCATCGGCAGACCAATGGTGTGCAATTTGCACTGCCACAACATGATCAGTCACTGGCCACGGCCACTGTCTGCGGATCATCACTTACTGTGCTCTGTTATGCTGATGGGCACACCGTGCAGCGGACCTACTGGCTTGCTATGCTCTTCCATGTACTCGTCAAGATACCGTGCGCGTTCAATGGCCTCTTCCATGAACCACTCGGTCAGGCAGCAAGTGAGCTGGTGTGCGATGATTGCGCGCTTTCCAAAAGCCGTGGCCACAGCGACCGAGGTCAACTTGCGGTCGCTAATGGCATTAGCGAGGGCCGTGGCATCATAGTTCTCGGTGATTTCGAGCTCCTGCTTCGTGAGAAGACCGCATTCCCGCGGGATTCGCGTGACATTCTGGGGAGGGTCGTTGATGATGCTGCGTGGGAGACGCAGCTCCTTCGGTACGTTTGCATCGAACTGCTCGGCGACTATCCTCTCGCGGAGTTGCTCGTACTCGGGACTTCCCTTGGCCACGGGCAAGGTTTGTACGATGGGGAATATAGCCCCGTCGGCGTCAATATCAAGCTTCGACTGCTTGATCTTGAGCCGATAGCGTGATACAAGATTCCTGACCGCAAGGGGCGCCATGATACTGTAAGGCCTTTGAACACAAGACAAACCCGATCAATAAAGGGGCGAAAAGGGTTGATCATGTCAAAAACGGCACCGAGCTCACGGACTGGCTGGGCTCCAGTCCGTTTATATACACCAAAAAGTGTTGCGGCCGTCCTACTCGTGTGTTCAACAGACAAACCTATACATAACGTGCTCCAGGACCTCTCAGGAAACATGCTTCCTACCCTGAATTCAATAGAATTAGACTCCAATCTCTCGGCAACTCAGCCCAGGTCCTTCGTAGGATCCCCAGGTCAAGAGACCTAAAGAAATAAAGAGCTACGCGGTTACCCCGGCAGCCAACGGCACAAGTTCGCTCCTACAATAAATGGTCTATGCAATACGGCGTAAAGCTACCTATTCCATGCCAGATACGATCGGACCCATGCCCCGCGATTGGAAATGTGTTGTGACTATTGCACATGCAGTTAGTCTGTCAACATTGTTGACTTAAGCCAAGGCCAGTTGTCTTGGCTTGCAATACAGAGGAGAAATGAGTGTTCACTCTGGCAATGGGCACGAACCAGCACAGTCACATAGGAAGAGATTAAGGTGAAAGCCAGCGAGCGACTCCCGCAGTTGACAAAAGCAATCCATTTCATCTTCACTCAACGGTATACTATTATTACTTCGACCAACAAACTTGAATCGACATCGTAATTACAACTAAATACCTACCAACACTAATCAATGATTAACCAAATCAACTACAAACATGGCAAGTAAAGAAAAAAAATACGACTTCTTAAGCGACTGAAATTCAACAAACGAAGGGTTTTTACTAAATCAATTTTTTAGAAGTCTGTATTACTTCGCAAGCCCTCTAGCAAATAGTACAACAATGCATCGGCAACGCTATAAATAAACGGGATATTTACATTATACACATCTTAATACAAGGGTGATATCGTTGAAAACTCATCTGAAAATTATCCAAAAATTTTAACACATGCCAACGAAATTTGCATTAATGTTGAAAATTAACTACCAATAGAGTCAGTTCATAAACACAAAATCGACTAATACAAAACCGAAAAAACTGCTTAAACCGTCAGCACAAAATTATAAAAAATTGTTTGAACTACAAACAAAACACTAATAGCGAGATATTATATGATAAGAATAACATTATAGATATAAACAATATCCATAAATTTAAAGAATCCTTTATCTGTAATGTTAGTAAGAACCCATAATTCAAAACTGTTGATATAAGCTGGTGCCTGGGCTAGTGATCGTCAAGGATCTAGCTCTAGCAATTACTATGCTCCTACGTCGCTCTCAAGCTGCTTCTAAGCATGCTTACGCCACGTGATCAATCACGTAACCAAGCTACTCTTCATTGCTAGCTCCATAGCGGCTCCTTAGTAGAGGCTTCTTTTCCTTCTTCATCAAGCGTTATAGACAGTATCCGACCACTTTAAGCGACAGGGTTGGCCTTAGTTCCTTTACAACTGTTACCCAAAAAAATAACGATATATGTTAGAATGGTAGTATTTACAGTGCAGTAGGTCAACTTTACGTACAGTAAAGTTGACTATACTAACTGCAAGTTGAGTGTATTATTTTATGTGGGCCTACTGTATTAGCTGCAGAGCAAGTACAGTATGCACTCACTTTACACTAGGGCACAGGCTAAGCAATTGACCATACAAATTACTACGCACACCGGCTAAAGGTCTGCCAAACCTAAAACAATACATCCACCATTTGACCACGCAATACTACTGTTATTTCAACCAATCAAATCGACAACGTTGTAACGTCTAAAGCCCTACTTACACTGATCAGTGCTTATGAGATTAAGAACAAATAAGCTAAGTAGAAGAAAAAGCTACTTTCCGGTTACACTATACGTTAATAACGGCGGCGAGAATAATGGAAAAACTTTTTTGAAGAGCCTCTATTAGTACTATGCCAGTCCACAACGGTAGGAAAATAGAGAAGACTTTGAGGTTGCGCCAGTCTATAACGGCAATCTAGAAGTAAGTCACAGTATCATTATTTGAAAACACCAAAAAATCTTTACGGATTTTTTTAAATACGCTAAAATTGATCGTTAGAAGTTTTAAATTTCGGTAAGTTGATAAACGGCTAAGTAAGTATTACTATGGGTGCCACCATTGTAAAAACGATTAAGTCCCACGGCTAAAATAACAAATAACCTTCAACTTTTTCCTATAATAATGAACGACCTTCGACCTTACTCTTTATAGTAAACCTCTGCCGTTACTTTACTTTTTTTACTATCCCCTACGCCAATTTAATCGTTAGAATCGTTATTATAAGCCAAAACATCAAGTTACGCTAAAAAAGCTACGCTGTGCGATTTAACGTTAAGTCGCCCAATTTCTAAACGACTTTAAGTTCATTGACCAAAGCCTTTACCTGCTAAGTTTTACGTAATTTAAAACCTTCAAATGGCAACCGCCAACGCTTATTTTAAAGCTATCATTAATCATATTGGACTAGAAGTAATTAAAGCTTGTGTCTCCTTCTTCTTTAAGTATTGCGATAAAGAGCCCTAGAGGTACGATGTCAACGAGAACTTAACGGAAATTCATTCAGTTAACTTCGTCTGTTATTACATTATCGAACACGATAAAGGCCAAAACCTTAACCACGGTAGCTGTGCTTTCTATAAATACCATTAGATTTTTAACGATTGGAATATTAATATATAGAACGGTGTATAACATAATGTTAAATTAAAGTTTAAGGAAGAATTTAAACGACGAAGGATCTATATATTGGAGAAACGCTCCGCTTAATTGGTAGGAACCCTTTACAATTTGGCTTAGCTTAAAGAATAATTTTAAGATTCGCGCCTTAAAGAGAAGAGTATTAAAGAAGCTAATCGCTACTATACGCGCTTGAGGGGACTTTTACTTTCCCTTTAGCTAAGTCAAGCTTTTTACGTACTAATAATAAGGAATTTGTTAACTTGCTCAGCAGCACAATACCTTTATGTAATATCGTAGATTACGCTTTTAACGGAGGTAAAACGAGCGAAATAGCAGTTGTTAATGCGGTAAGAAGTATTAACGTCAGCGTTTTATACTAGTTAATTAAGTACAACCGCTAAGTTTTCTACAACCTCTAAGCACCGATTATCTTTTAGCCCTTTAATTAGAATCGCCAAGCCCCTTAAAAGCCTTCTTATAGTAGGATTACCTATATGTGCAAGCTCATTATAGGTTTCATTATAAGATTTTACCCTTCAAGTTACGCGACTGATAATTACCCTTAACACTGTGTTTTGGAGGTTTTGAGGCTTAAATTGCTATGAAATACCAATAAACACTTAGATAACTATCGCGACTTACACTTAAGACCTATTAAGATAGTTAACATTATTTACAAGGTTTTTTTTACAAACTTTGTTAATATTTCAAACGACGTAGAAAAGTATGACAAGAAAACCTTATAACCTGTTTAACACAAAAAAAAAGTTTTTTTTTAACATTTGTAAGTGGATGGAGGTTTCTTTTTCTGGTTTTTATTTTATATTTTCCAGTATCTTGACAAAGTACTTAGGAAATTTCAACCTATCCTATTAAGCCCGAGTAATAACTGTTCTAAACGTTTACGATAGTATGAAAATTGACTTCGAATATAATATTTACCTTATACAATATTTCATATATTGTGCTATTATAAGATGAACCATGATAATAGCAAAGAAAAAAAAAGGAGGATATCTTAATAGATGTGTTAAACTAGGTACTTGACAAGTTGATATTGTGTTAGGAGGTAATGGAGTAAGCCTATGCTAGCGAAGCTACACTTTGTAAACTAGTACAGGTAGCTATTAAGGGAGTTAACAAGTTCAAATACGCTTTATAACACTTAGATACCACTTACGAAAGCTTTTTTAACTGGTTGTGCTTTTCGCTTGTAATCATGATGGTACGTATACTAAATTCGTTTGGTATACACCTCTAAGTCAACAGTTTTCTAACGTAAATAAAGAAAAACCTACTGTAGTTAATTACGTCGACCGTAAGTATAGTTCAAGGCGTCTTTAACGCCTAAGTTCCAGCTTATCGACTCTAGATTAGAGGTAACAGCTACACTAGTGCTAATAAGGTTAAGATTTAAATGGACCTGTTAACTATAAGAATTATCGCCATAATAGTGGTTATAAATATTGAATGTGTAATAAGTCTGGTTATTGATTAAAGTGTTAACCCCCTCTCCAAACAAAATATTAAAAAAGTAGTGTATTACATTTAATACCTAATTATATTTAAATAAAGCCACTCAAATTTAATTGCAAACTTTTAAGGTGACGATTTAGTTTACAGTAACAATAGCCTTAATAAAATTAATTGATATAAAGATATAGTTTCCAAATAGGCCTAATAATCAGCCGACTACGCTTTTTGTACCATTTGAACAATAAAAACTTTTACCTTTATTTTTATTAAGACTCTAACCCCTTATAAAACTTAAATTTTCGCGATTGTTGCGTAGATTATACGTTTTAAGGTATTATTCCAAATATAGGTGTAGTAAGGTACTTAATAGGAGGCCATTTGTAATAAATGGTATTATAGAGGGAAAGTATTACTGTTATTAATATTAATCGTTACGATGTTAATAAGAATAAAGTTGGCTTCGGATTAAGTCATCAATTGTTGTTACTAGGGATAATAATAGTTTAAATTGTTATTATGATGTCAATTACGTTTTATATTTTTAAATCCCTTACCACTCTTTTCCCCAAAGTATAATAAGACCCTCGGCTTTGACGTTATCGTTAACGCTGTTGAGTTTGTTAAAAACGGCTAGAGGTTTTCCTTTTCCTTTAATTGAAAGTACCAATAGTTTTATATTTAAGGTTTAAAGTCAATGGTGTACAAGTTAATAAAGATAGAGACAATTTAACTTTACTGATGTTTTAATTACATAACTATTAACATGCAATACAAAGTTTTAAAATCCGAAGGTTATAAAGAGGTAAAATACTTTTCCATAAGAGATATTAAAAATCTGAAATACTAGTGTTAAACATATATATAACCCTTACAAAGATTTAAATTCATATTCAAAACAACAAAAACTTTAACTGTAAGGTCTTCATTCATGTGTTTTATTTGAATAATACGCTTGTTTTTTATATTATGAACTTCGAAACCTTCTTACATAGAGCTACGTTTTTAATATCATTATTATTAAAGAATACATGGGAAGAATTAAAGATATTATAAATTAATACGTCTTTGTGCCTATAAAACATTGTTGTTTACAATACCGGCACTAACTTTATGGCGGAGGAGTGTTAGGAAGACGTTAAAATAATTGTTATTTAGTGTAAATAGGTGCTAATAAAGGCATAATGGACTATTGGAAAGGTTAAAAAGGAAAAGGTATTACTTGACCGAGCGTAAGATCTTTATATATTAGAAATAAAAGTTTTTACGGACGTGGAGGTCTCCCTTTGGATATTGAAAAAAAAATTAGACCATATTATAAGCGTTAACGACCTCGTATTAAAATTACTGGTCTTGAAATCGTACCTATACCTGACGAGTAAATCTCCGTTATTAGTAAGTACTTAAAAACATGTTGCGGGTTACAGTAAAACATTAAAAGAACTACGAAAAGAATCGGCACGCCGTTAAGTTAACGATTCTTTTAATACACGGAATAGCATTAAAATAATAGACTTGTTTACTTTACCATCATAAAGTGAAGTACTGGTATGACGGATGCTACGCAAATATGAGAGCCTATATAGACCCTTGGGAATTTCTAACTTTAGAGTAATTGTTGAAATTATTAACGGTTCCATAACTTTTCATATTACTTAGATTAAGCCTTGTATTAATGTAATTAAAGATGGAAACTTTTAATCCAAGCGGCTGGGTTAACTCGAGCTTCTTGTAATTATAATCGGCAAGTCAATAAAACGCCGCTGGTACGAAGGAACCCCAACGAAGAGAAAAGTCAAAAAGAAGGAATATATATCGGGCCGTATTTACAATACTGTTAAGGTAAATAGGAAATATAAGGATAACAAAGACTAGGTATTAAACTGTCTAATGTAAGGTATTATTAAAACTTTCAGCAACCCTTGAAGTAAAGTATTAAAGTCGAAATTAACTGTTTACTAATTTGAAGATTCTTATAATTCGTGTTGAAAGCCTACTTTAACTTTTAAACCCGAAATATTACGATTCTGAAGTCGAGGGTTATTTACGAGGTTAAAGATAAGACTACATGACGGTTGTACGAATAAAATCACGCCAAATCGTTTAAGGATACGGCGATAAAGGTAAGGATCAAATTTTACGTAATTGATAACGATTTGACAGATTAATTAATGTTTAGTAGTCTCTTTGGTAATAAGTTTATTAGTTGAAATGAAAGGTTAGTATTCACTTAATGGCCAAAAGATAACGTAAGCTTATTCGTAGTTAACAACAGATTTACAGCGGATTGTACTATTGAAATTTCTATATGAACTACGGACTATTTACTGTTAAGGGACGTTAATACAATATATTCAACGTTTATACGAATGAATGAAGGTAAACTTCTATTAGTTCCTTACCTACCAATTATATTTTTAATTACTGTTAGGTATAAAGTTTCCGACATACGACCCATGCCTATTAGTAGCATAGAGAGAAGACTTCGGCTTAATCTGTATGTAAATTAACGATACCTTTTTAGTTGAAACTAATGGCTTAGTAAAATCGTAATAATAGACGATTAAGAACTTTAAATTTTGGAATTGTAAACTGGTTACAACGATGGTGGGAGGTAATTCACTTGAATTTAATGGATTATTAATTCGTATGCTTGACGATAATACTAATCTTAGCTTTCGTTAGAAAGGCCAAGACACTAATTTGGCTATAATCGATAAGACTAACGTGGTTAAACCTTAATGGTATATGGAATATCGTACCTGTAACAGTTATATTGTCATTCTATATGAATTGGAGGCTTTTTTACGACCTATCTATAGCGATATTAGTATAAAACTGAAGAAGTAATAACCTAAACCGGTTAAATAAAAGGTTTAAGTAACAAACGTGAAATTTAGACCGAAGAACTAATATAGTTTTAATAAACCTATAGAGGGTTAATTTAATTAATCTTTTGAACAAGTGATTTATAAATAATGTCAACCTATTTTTAGAAATCGGCTTTTTAGTAATATTCTTTAATAAAGATCAACGAAAGGTATTGGTAAGCTTTCTGCTTATTCATACAAACTTAAAAGAGTAGAAGAGTAATTGTAAAGATTGGTATTTTAGTAGTAAAATTATATAGATTCAATGAGAAGCATCCAAAGAATGCAAGCCTTAAGTGAGAGGTTATAAACCTATCACCCAGGCAGTGGCACTCTAACTTGCACTCCACAAGTGCCGTTTCTAGGCAGTAGTATGATATCATACACTCTGTAGGAATGCACCTTGCAGAGTGTTACGTTACCGTATATTGCTGCAAAGAGGTATTCCGCACTGCAGCTAAAAACTAACTATAGAGATATATTTATATCTCGATATATATCCACAAAGGATTTGTTTGGTATTATTGTTATCCTGATTTACTAAACTTGAGTTAAATATACAAGTATTATACAAAGTGTATTGGCTTCAAAATCTTACAATATAATAGTAGGATTTGATATAAGTATATTATTGTAAAAAACCCTTAACATTATTACCAAGTATTTGAAGATTCTAATTATTCTGGTAGTGATTTGTACCTACTTATGGAGCTTATTTAAATGATTTGCTAAATTTAGAATTTCTAGTGAAAAACGTCTGATAATCGACATGATAGCATTTCATAAAACCTATAAAGAGAGGAAAAGTAAGGAATTACAGTAAATTAACGGAAAATATAATCTTATTGACTTTATAACAAAAAAAATATTAAATAAAGCCATTAAGAGGGTTATAAACAGCAATAAACTGACTATAAGCATCGAGAGTTACGTTAATAAGCCACCCGGTAAGGCTAAATAACGTGGCAGCGGTTAGGGATGTACTGGCGAATTGGAAAACTGCTAGAGAAATAATGGTAGCGACTTATTTAATTGGCACGGTTAAAGTGGAGGTTTTTATAGGCCTATAGCGGAAAAACTTTTTGTAGGAGTCGATAAAGTCGGACTTTGAAGCAGTTGGGTAATTAACGAAAATTGGGGTTAATTTAGGTATATAAGTGTGCAATTCGATGTGAAAGTCAATTGGAATTAACAGGGGTCTGGTCAGTTAATGAAGTCGCGGTTTAACGCTTACCGGAAAGAATTGGATAACCAAACTAGCGTATACGTACAAACTGAAAAGTCGTTAGTATTGGAATGGTAGTATTGACAGTGCAGTAGGTCAACTTTACATATATTAAAGTTAACTATGCTAACTGAAAGTTCAGTGTATTGTTTTGTGTGGGCCTATTGTACTGGCTGCAAAGCAAGTACAGTACGCGCCCACTTTACACTAGGGTGCAAGCCAAGCAATTAACCATACAAATTACTACGCAGACCGGCCAGCGGACTGCCAAACCTAGAACAATACATCTACCACTTGACCACGTAATACTAATGTTTCTACGACCAATCGAATCGACAACGTTGCAACGTCTAAATCCTTATCAATAATAGACATTAAATAGGTTACTGTATATACCCCATGAGAAAAATACTACTGGTAGTTTAATATAAAAACTGACATAGAGGCATGAAAACTTAATAAAATGCACTTGCCACAACTCAATACTTATTACAGCTTTGATATAATGGAAGTAAATATTTCTCATGTTATTATCCATATAAAGAGTAGGTTTTTAAATCTAGGTTTTAGGTCGAGTGTTATAGATCAGTTTAACCTTGATTTCTAAAACTTCGGATTTACTCGCTTTGAAACTAGAGGTCTTCCCAGAGTCAACCTCCTGTTCCTCAATACTCTTATCTTCCTATCCTACAATTAGATGTTGGCTCAGAGTTGGCTTAGGTTTTATTTAGATTTTTCGGTTTTATCACGATCTCTAAGTATTGTGTTTTCAAGTTGTTAAGTCATTTGTAGGTTCATGAAGCTTTTCTGTCTGATGTTTTCATAATAAAATCATCCATTCACTAACTGAAAAAGGGAAATAGGCTTATCTGATCCAATCTTCACGAAGAATTTACAGAAATAGCCGCTTTTTGAGGGGAGGTGGGGATAGATAAACTTGTATATTAGATAGAACGTATTTTCTTCAGTATTATACTTATAAATTTGGTTTTATGAAGTCATATTTATTTAGGTCAATTCAATTCTGTTTGATGTAATGAAAATACAGGCCGTTTTTCGTAATATTGTTGATATAATTCATAAATCACATAATAGTTTTTGAACTTCATTTTGATTTCATTTATTTTCAATGATTTATTTATAAACAGCTACAGTAAGTAGCTGGTAATCAAACAATAAATTGAAACATAGCTAATCAATTTTCGTCCAAAGGCTAAATCATATAGTGTTGGAATAGTAGGCATTGCAGTGCAGTAACTCAACTTTACTGCAAGTAAAGTTGAATATAATGATTGCAAGTTGAGCGTATTGTTTTGTGGGTCTACTGTATTGACTGCATTCAAGTAGAGTATGCGCCCACTTCACACTAGGGCACGGGCCAAGCGAATGACCATATAAATTACTGCGTAGACCAGCTAGCGGTCTGCCAAACCTACAACAATACATCCACCAATTGACTATTGCAATACTGCTGTTACTTCGACCAATCGAATCGAAAACTTTGCAACGTCTAAATCCCTACCAACATTAATTAGTGCGTATTATGCTAAACACAAATTTGCTAAGTAGAAAAAGAAGCTACTTTCCAGTTACGTTTAACCTTAAACGTCAGGGTAAAGAAAAATTTATTGTCAAGGGCCTTTACTACTTCGTTAGTCTTTACGGCAGTAAGTTAAAAAAAAAATTCTATTGGTAGGCCTTTATCGTTGTATCGTAGTCGATTCGAATCACTGTAGTCGAAGTAACTGGTGCTGCATTGAAATTGGTTGATACGTTGTTAATTCTAAGTTTGGCAGACCGCTAGCCAGTCTACAAAGTGATTTGTAAGACCAAATGCGTTGGCCTATGCCCTACTTTGAAGTGGGAACCTACTGCACTTCACTTGCAGTCAGTCCCACAAATTGCAGTCAATTTGTAGTCAGTATAATCAACTAAACTGACAGTTTAGTTGACCTGAATTTACTGCACTTGACTGCTATTCCCACACTAATGGCTTTTTGTTTTGTGCTTATATATTATCGTGGTCTGCCATTAATTAGTGGCAACCCCTAAAATCCGTCTTCAATCTACATGCTTCATCTCTTTCAATTCTAAATAATTTACACCAAAGTTAATATCAATTACGACCCTTTGTTCCATATTTCCAAGCTCTCCATTTCTTAACTCCCGTGTACAGGTTTTTTTCCATAGATTTATGCGTATTACGTATTCCATCACCTACCTACCTTTTGCCAGTAGTTTAATCTACTGAACTTGTTATCATCACACTTACCACCGTTGTTATTAACTTTACTGTCCTGACAGTCTTTAAGTTTGTTGAGGTATCTATATTCATTTATATCATGTATTGGGCGGTTTACGTAGCCTTATATTCTTACAGCTATCTTATTACTATTCACGGCCCTTTCCAGTGAGTTATTAGGTGTTGCCTTATTTATAGTGTTAGCGGGTTTAATTTAGCCTTTAATTCAGTGGAATTTATTCATTTACTGAGCTTCTTGTGCCTTCCTTAAAGCTATTACGTCTATTATTAGATATTTTTCATTAGTCGTGCCTAATTTCGATAGGAATTTTTAAAGTCGTCAGGAATCTGTATATATCATTATAGGTATCGAAGGAAATCTTAGTTTTTTTAGTAATATTCCTTAATTTTCCGTTAGTTATTATACCGATATTAAACTCTTTTATTATATCATAAAATTTTAGAGCCAGTATACTTCGTGTTATACGCTGACAATTAACGGATATCTAGTATACAAGGTTTGCGGTAATTGTAAACTACTTTTTAAACCTTCATTTGTTGACGAATCTTATAAGGAACCAAATATATAACATGAGATTAATATTATAAAGATAAACACCATTTGTAAAAATCATTAACTTCGTCATTGTCAGGTTTATTGAAACTATATTAATACATTTTTCTCAATGGTTTAATTTGTTGTTAGGGCTTTAGACATTGAAATGTTGTTGATTAGATTGGTTGAAGTAACAGTAGTATTACAGTGATCAAGTGGTGGATGTATTGTTCTAGGGTTGGCAGACTGCCAGCCGGTCCACCTAGTGATTTGTATGGCTAATTACTTAGCCTATACCCTAGTATAAAGTAGGAGCATACTGTATTTGCCTTGCGGCTAATACAGTAAGCACACACAAAACAATGCATTTAGCTTGCAGTTAGTGTAGTTAACTTTACTTAAAGCAAAACTGACCTATTATATTGTAATTAATAATATCAATACTGACGGCTTTTTATTTTTGTATAAGTACGATAATATAGCTAACTAATCTTTTCCGTTAACCGCTAAATTACGTTTTTATTAATTGGCTACATCTATAGTATTTCTAGTTGATTTTCATATTGAATTTAACCTATTTAAATTTTAATTAAAAAAAATCCTTTCATTACCTTACGGCTTCAAGGTTCATATTCATCGATTTTTATGAAAAGGTCTTTCCCTATAGGTATTTGTAAAATTCTAATTTCACCGTATTGATAAAAAAAGTTGTTATCGTTAGTTCTTTAACAGTTATTCAGTTTTATAGCGTATTCTTTTCTCTCAGTACGTAACTTGTCCTTGCCACATAACCTATTAATATAAATTTCAATAGGTATAAATAGCCTATTGTCGTCTACAAACTTTTTAAGCGCTTTATTCGGCAACACCTTTGTTATAACATTAGTAAGGTTGTATTTTCCATCGATTTATCGGATTTCTTCGATTTTCCTACCTTTGAAGGTTTATTCTAATACTATTAAGTCAATTATCAGGTGTTTTGCACTGTAAGTTTCAAATCTTCAAAGGTATTCCAACATGCTTTTCGATTTGGTACAAATTACCACCAGTATATAAAATATCTTCAATTATCTGATAATAACAATAAGGGTTTCCTACAAAGACATACTTATATTAAAGCCCGCTATTATACTATAATCTTTGAATACCAATATATTTTCTGTAATTACATTACATTTAATAGAGGCTTAATAAATTAGGTTATTGATAATATTAAACTGATTTTTCTGCATGTCTTCATTTATATGGGTTGTTAAAAATCAGATTTATAACGATAAGTTGGTATTATTTATAAATGATCTTTGTATGAAGATTCTTCATTTATCCTTTAATAAGTCGATCAGCATTATATTAATCGCTTAATTTAGGTTTCTTATTTGCCATTAAAACCTTTTATTTTACTGATGAAATCATTCATTTATTAAGTTTTGTACTTATATCGTAATAGATAGGTTGTAAAAGGCTTCCAGTTGATATAGAGTAGCGACATAGCTGCCATGGGCACGTTGTTCCAGGCACTGTTAAGCCTTAGCTACATTAGTTTTGTCGATTGTAGTTGAATTAGCACTCTAGTCCCTCTGGCGAAAATTAAGGCCGGTATTAATACCATGTATATGGATTTATAATCCGTTAAAGTCAAGTTGGTTATCCTGTACAAACGTTGTGAACGGCTTACAATTTTAAAATTGGGATTTATTAATTGCCAGTTATTCCAATACTATGAACCTATCAGTTCCAAAGAAAAAGATATCGACAGTTTATATACCTACTAGACTAAATTTTTTTCTTACGTTCCAATAGGTACGGGTCGTATGTTGAGGACATTATACCTAATTGTAACCTAAAGTGCGATTAATAGGTTATGGACCAATGGATTCCTGTTTCGGCTAGTCTATACAATAACTTAATTTATATTATTACCGTCTTCGGAGGGTCGATAGTATATAGTTTCTATGGTAACTTTAGTAATACGATTTACTTGAAGTTGGTTGTTGATGACATGAATACTTTCATTATATCTTGCCTATTAAGTGAATATTTACCTCTTGTTTTAGCTAGTAAACTTATTGCTAAAGCGATTACTAAACAACGGTTTATGTTTTGAATCCTTGGCGACTGCATAAGGATCTAATCTTTGCATTTATTAATGTATTATTAAAAAATTAGGCGTGACTTTTCGTACGGTCGCCCCATTGTTTATCTTTTAACCTCATATATAATACTCGATCTAAAAATCTTGATATTTAAGTTTTAGAGGTTAAGGTCGGTTTTAGGTACGAATTATACAACTTTTCGAGTTAGAAGGTCATCCATCTCGATCCTATTACTTTCCTTAAATGGTTTGCTGAAGGGTTTAATAATACCTTATGCTCGAAGCTTTAGTATTAAGTCTTCATCGTCATTTTTTTCCTTATTTATTTAATCAGTATTATAGATGCAACTTAGTATGTATTCCTCCTCTTTAATATCTCTCTTTTTTGGAGGTCTTTTTCGCTGGAGGCGTTTTATCGGTTTATTAATAACGGGTAAAGGAAGCTCATATTAGCTTGGTCGTTTAGATTAGAAGTCTTTATCATTAGTTTCTCTAGCATTACAGGACCGTTAATAGTTTAAATAACTGCTTTAAAATTAGCGATACTCAAAGTTTTTAATAGGCCCTTGTATTTACCTGGTTAATGCTTTATAAAAATTTTACCTTTTAATGGTAAATAAAATGCTTCAATTATCTTGGGGTCGTTTCTGCTGTTAAGGGTGTTGTTAATTTGGCGGCGTACCAATTCCGTTCGTAATTCCCTTAGTGTTTTGCCGTAGGTTAAATCACGCTTTAAGGTACTTACAAATGGAGGAAATTCACTTGTTACGCGTGAGTACGTTATAAAGACCAATAGCGTTAGCATTAAGCCATCAGGGCCCACAATATCATTTAGGCCATTTACCGCTATTCTATAGCATTTCTTTGTATTTTTAATGTTTTTAATTTCTAGAGTAAGGATATTGTAGGCTTTTCGAAGCAATACATTTACCTTTTTAATATTTTAAATGCTTTAGTATGCCTTTGAAAAGACCTATTTACGTTGAATTTCTATTATTTTGTCATTTTCTTGAACTTCGCCGCTGTGAAATTGGTGTTGATATCGTATATAAAGACGTTTAATATGTTTCAATACGATTCAATCCACAGTATCCTTGGAGTTTCAAATATATCCTTTGCTGATAAGGACTTTAAAAACTTAACTTCATGAAATGAAGTTTCGGAATTAATGACATGGAGAACAGGAATATTATTTAAAATAAATTGATAGGAACCTTGTAATTAAAGTCCCTATCATTAGTCAATGTAAATTTTAATCTCTGAAGGGGCTAGGTATGCGTTGGCAAGTAGTGTTCCAGCTTTTCTATATCTTTTAAACCAAATTATTTCACATCCAGATGCTCTTCAGACTTTAGGACCTTATATAGTCTATTAATAACTGTGTTGGAAAGGTAGTATTTGCACTGCAGTAGGTCAACTTTACTTTTAGTAAAGTTGACTATACTAACTATAAGTTGAGTATATTGTTTTGTGTGGCGTTACTTTTTTTGACTGCAAGTCAAATGCAGTAAGGCCTCACTTTACATCATGGCATAGGCTAAACAATTGGCTATATAAATTACTGTGTAGACTGGCTAGCGGTTTTCCAAACCTAGAATAAATCATCTACCACTTGACCACGTAATACTACTGTTACTTCAACCAATCGAATCGACAACCTTACAACGTCTAAAGGCTTATTGATAAACAAGGCCTATCAATACTGATTATTACTTATTAGGTTAAGTATAGATAAGCTAGGTAAAAGAAAAAGTTACCTTCCGGTTACGCTATACGTTAACGAATGGCTGCAAATATAGAGGAAAGATTCTTGCGAAGAGCCACTATTAATATTGCGCCAGTCCACAACGGCAGGAAAACAGAAAAGATTTTTGGACTACGCCAGTCCACAACGGAAATTAGAAAGTAAGCAACGGTATTTCTATTTGAAAACGCTAAGAAGTCTTCAAGAATCCTTTCTGAAGAGCGTTAAAGTTAACCACTAAAAGTTTTAATCCAGCAAGTTGGCAAACGGCTAATTTAGTACTACTACGAGTATTACTATTACAAATACGAACAAGTCCTCACGTTAGATAACCTATAACAACAAATAACCTTCGACCGCTACCTATTATAATAACTTTCGATCTTACGCTTTATACCAAATCTTTGCCATTACTTTATTCTTTTCTCTTTATTTACTCTAATTGAATATTTAAGATTGCTGATTTAAGACAAAGGCAACAAAAAACATCAAGTCGAGGTAAGAAAGCTACATCGTGCGATCTAACGCTAAGTTCTCAAATTTTCACGCGACTTTACGCCAAACCACAAAGTCCTTAAACACAATATCGTTATGTCTCTCGCCCTATACGCTTTACACGCTTACCAAGTTTTATGTAAGCCAAAACCTCAAGATAATATTTAGTAAAAAGCAAATGGAGGTAGTTGGAGTTTTTAGACCCTACTTTACGAAGTATTTCGATAAATAATTTTATGGGTGCGATATTGGCGAAGACTCAACGGTGAGGCACTTAGTCAACTTCATTGGCTTTTACATTATCGATCACGATAGAGGCGAAGACTTTGACAGCTGCAGCTGTGATTTTTGCAAATACTGTGAGTTCTTTAACGATCAAACAATTAATTTATGAAAGAAAATCCAAAAAGGTTTCAAGTTAATGTTAAAGAAAGAGCTTTAGAGAAAAGAGATCTATATACTAAAGAAAAACCCTATTAAGCTTATAAAAACCATTTAGGTTTTGGCCTAATTTAAGGAATGCCTTTAAGACCCACGCCTTGAGGGGAAAAGTATTGAGAAACCTTAACTCTCTTACACGCGTTTTAGGGAGCTACCCCTTTACTCTTAGCTAAGTTAATCCGATTAATATATTAACGATAAGAAACTTGTTGATTTAATCACAAACTAGCCCCTTTATGTAATAGCGTGAAATACGTTTTAAGTTTCGACAGGGAACATAAAACAACGACCGTCAACGCCTCTAGAAGAATTAATATTAGCGTTTTATATCAGTTAATTAAGCAATATCGTTAAGTCCCCTTGATCTTTTAGCCTCTTTTCACCTATAGTACTTTAACTTCCGAGTAGTGACACTCCAATATACACTCTGTCAATTTCACTTTTGGGCAGTGACACTTTACCAGACACTTGGTCGATGCCCCTACTGGGTAGTGGCACAATATCATGCACTCGGCAAAAATGCACTTTATAAAAGAATACTTTACCGTATATCTTACAAGGATGTAACTTATAGAGTAACCGCTTACTAACTATAAAGGTATATAATAATATCTATAAATTTAATATATTTTTCTTCGGTATGGTATGTACTCGTGATTCAATTATAATAGTTTCAATTCATTGGTGTTCTAACTAATCGTTTCATTGTGATAGGTTTTTTTTGGTGTGGTTGGTATCCGTGTTTTCATAATGATAGTTTAATTTACTCCAATCCTAATCATTTATTTAATAGTAAAAGCATTTTATAGTGTTAAATTGTGAAGGTCGTAATCAATAGTTTCGTTCATAGTAATGGTTATAGTGTCAATTATATAGGTTTTAATCACTAGTTTTAATAATGGTTATAGTAAACAACCTAATTAGTTAAGATAATTTGTAGAAATATTGTTATTAATAACGACATGACTATTAATACTTATAGGGATATAATTATGTAGGTGTAATAATACGTATCACGTATTTTAAGTTTATTATAAAAAGACTTATCGTTATAGATTTAGGCACAATTTCTTTTCTTTTGCTTTTAAGAACGCTCTCCTTTTCATAACGTCTGTCTGTTGACAACTAATCAGTATATATATATTAGAACACTATTACAATTATTTATTGGAACCGATCCTATAACTAGGTCTATTAACTAACTCCATATTTTAACTGCTTCTGAAAATAATTAACTCGTCAAAATCGCTTCTTTCGATGCCGTTTGGTGTGGTGGCGTAAAAGTGAAAAAGCTATTGCCGCCGGCACCGCCCGCCGCATCGCTGATAGCTCTAGCTCCGCCAGCTTCAGGTTTATATCGTCCATTACCCCTTTTCTTTTCGGCTTCTTCCTTTGCTACCTCCGCCCATAATGCCCTTACCCTCTTTCCTTTTTTAATCGCCTTCCCTCCTTCTATTACCCCTTAAGGGAAAAAACAGAGGGCTCCTAAGGTTATTAACCTTAACCTTTCGTTATGGATGAAAACCTCTTTACCTGTAACGGTTACCCCTCATCGCTAAAAAATGTAGCTTAAGCACGCTAGAACGCGGTCTGTATTACTAAAACCCCTTAATTTATGATATTTTGATATACTTTTAAACGAAGCTAAGGCAGCCCATTGAGCCCACCGCATATTGCTACGACTGCGAGAGTATGAAGTAAGGTCTTTCTGGCGCTTAAAACGCTCAAGCAACGCCCGCGGGTTCGCGTCTCCCGACCGCTAATAAATACGTCTTGCGTACCATATATCGCGTCCACGGTGGCAGATAAGTCTATTAGCAATTACTGTTAAACCTGTGATCAATCAATTAGTTGCTACCGTTATAAACGCATTAAAAACGAATATATACTTATTCCGGTGGTCTTAGGAACGTAAGCCGAAGCTTTATTACGTATTTACCGTTTTAACAGTAGTTTTGTTTCAAAATCAGCAATACTAGCCGCGGTTAATAATTATGTACTGTATTAATATGATATTCGTGACGTTTTTTTGAAAGAACTATTTTCGTAATGGATAAAAAAAAACCGATACTAATTAGCAATAGGCGTTAATCGGCGGCATAAAGAAATATCAACCACTATTGCCGCCTTAAAGGCGAGCCTACGCATATAATACGTAAGCGAGTTCGATGACGTTATCGCTCGTCTTCGTAAGGAAGCTTAGAACCTTTTGCGCTCCTTGTCTAAAGGAATATGGCCTAAAGTGCGGTGTCCATTCACCGGCAGCGTCGATAGCAGTATCAATAGCGGTAATGGCGGTAGCGATAATCATAAAGGTGACGACGAGGACAAAGAGAATAAAGGATGACGGGGATAATAATAACGACGATGACGACGTTATGTCGCCTTCCCACTTCCCTTTTAGCAGTAATTAGCTAACTGTTTTAATATTATTTGCGGTTCGTCCCGCTTAAGTTAAATTTTGTCCCTAATAATAAAATTATCTTCTCAAATTGTAACGTAAATCATGTATATTAAAGGTTAAAAAAATGGAAATATTTTAGTAAAGTCGGAAATGGTAGAAAGTTAAGTAATAAAAAGTGAAAAGAGTCGTAGAAAATACATATATAAAGTAATGACATATTCAAAACGAAGAAAATGGTATATTCAAATACCTATAAAATATTCAAAGCAACATCAATAAGGAAAATGAATTTATTAAACGCGATTTATAAAATATATAAACAAAGTAAAGTCATAAAACCTTATTAATAACGTTGACTAAATGAGTACTTATTAATACGAGCGCTTCCAATACCCTACTTAGAGTACCCTTGATTATAATATTTGCTAGGTACAACTTTCCGTTAATCCCCCCTATTTTTATTTCATTTTATAGCGTTTATACGATTCGCACAAAATCATAATGTTAATTAACAAGAGTTTCTCGTTTCTATTACTGTTTTCATAATGTATTGGTAAAAAAAAGAATTGGTATAAGTTACTAAAACAGGGTGTTTCAACTAAGGTTTAAAATGATTATCTGGACCGTTACAGTTACAGTAATCTCGTACTCAAATCCTCTAACTATACCGTAGTTTTCCGAAGCTAAAACGCCTCGAATAACCCGTTAACATTTTGTTGAGATTTGATGAATGATATTTTTATAAAGGGTAAATACGTTTCGAACCGGTACTTCGTTCTAAAAGATAAAGACGAATTTTATTTACGAGTTTTCATCGGTATTAATCGCAAAAAATCCGTTATTTAAAATAAAAAAGTTCAGATATTCGTTTATCTAACGGTACGAATCGTAAGCCGCGGTTTAAAATGATTGACTACTACGTAAAGCGCTTGTTAAATTATTTACATACGTTATTTAAAGGCTTGGTTTGGTATTACACGGCAACTACATGGTTAAACGCCGCCTTCAGTTATATTATTATTACGAAATAGACTTTACATACACGCTAATAATTCTTTGGTTAATTCCTTTTTATTAATTAAGTTAGTAAGATAGTTCTCTTTCTAATTACTCTTTTGGCATAAGGTTTCAAATGTTGTTCCGAAAATCAATTATTACGTTGTTAAAATCCATCATAGAGTTTTCAGCTGAGTATACTTTAGGTTTCGCTTTTAATCCGGCTTTTTCAAGATTTTTCTTTTTCGCAGCGGAAAACGAGGTATTACACAAAGATAGCATGTCTTCCGTTGAAATTTCAGTAAAAATAAACCTTTTAAAGCGTAATGTTAAATTCAATAGTTATAAGTCGAAGGTCAGATTTCTATTCCGAGCCGCTTTATATCATGCCTTTAATAAGTATTAAACTGGTATATATCAGCTTTGACGAGTCTATAAAGCGGTTTCAGGATACGAAAAATAGTCACGGGTAAATCATGCTTTCAAATCTCTATTAGTATATATGCGTAAATAAGTTTTTTAAAATTCTTTTCCGATTATATATATGTTTATATAATATTACTGAATTTAACTTAAAGATTATAAGGGGTGTGTAAGGAAGCGGTAATCTTTATAATTAAGCAATGATTTACCTGATGTAAAATATGTGATTTGGTTATAATATCCTTTTAACGGAGTTATCGTACCTTTTAACTATAGGAATACTTTTTTATAAGGTTTACCAGTCTTATTTCTTCCCTCATACACTAAGAGATTGGGGAATTTTTTTTTTGGTCTCGTTAATCATTCAGTTCGATCTTTCAAATTAATAAAAGTCCTATTTAATGAACGTCGTAACTTCCTTTAAAGTAAAATATTTAAAAAAGACATCAGAGGCAGAAATAATATCTTTTAAACGGAGTTTTATATTTAATTTATGATCCGTTGTTTTCTTTCAAGTAACAAAAGAGTTCGTAACAAAGGCTTTAAAACGTCTTTTTTTTTCGAGATTAGTGGACGTCTTCGTCGATTCTATATTCTTTTTGTTAATATAGGTGAGCCCCTTTGATAAAGCGGTGTAGATTATGAAGGTATATCCGGGGAGTATACGGGTTTCAAAAGCGGTCTGGATTCGTTATTAAAAGAATAGTTTAGTTTATTCTACTCCTCGAATTATAATTTAATACCGTTATCATATGTACTTTCCGTTTTATGCTTCCGTACAATCGTTTAACGAAATGAATTCAGAATATTAAAAGAACTTCAAAGTATATAGTGGCCTTCAAACCCGTTGATTTTGCAAAGGCTAGTCAATTCGTTCTTCGTCTTTCTAACCAGCACTTTATATTTTAGTGGTAGGTTTAGAATAACTCCCGTATTAAGTGAGCTTTTGTTTATAGATAATACCTTTAAAATATTATTCGTACCCCGAAAACAACTTGATGCTATTATACCTTTCGCTGCAGTTTTCACTATTTACACCGTAAAAAGTAATAACGTTGAATCTATATGGATTTTGAGGTAAGCACCGAAGATTAAAAGCGTTGAAATTAGCTTATTCGGGCTAAAGGTATTATCAACGACGTTTATTATAATTTAAAAAATGGACTCTTGGAACTGAAACATTTTAACTCTATGGATAATATAGTATACACTCTTTAAAACGATCCGTAATACCGTTTATATTTCCTCATTCAATATGTTAATGTCCCCGGTACTTATGTATACTTACGAATGATAATTTTGGTTTGATTCGCCATTGAGTTGAGTTGAATGCCGAGTTTACACCGTGAGTAGTTCAATTCGAAAGCTCTCAATAGATTTTCGACTAACAGATTACCAAAGAATCCCTATTATCCGTTGTAAGAACGATTGGGGTGAATTAAGCAACTTAAAATAATATTATTACGTTGACATCGTCTAGTAATGGCTATTCGTTAAGGTATATTATATCTATAATAATCTCTTAATTGAAGTCTACGTTATTTTATAGGTGGAATTCAAATCGCCATAGGGTTCGTAAATACAACTTTCAATCGTAACAGAACCTTTGAAAGGCTTTTAATACCTTTTTGTCATTTTTTTCCCGTTACAAAAAGTAGCTATAAACGACGTTTTAAGGCTGTGTATTCCAATCGATAGTATAGCATTTTCAGTTTCCGTTACTTCAGTTTAACGACTTAAATTATATACGCTTTTGGAAAAAACCATAGGTATCCTAAATTACATCGGAGAGAAACGGATACACTATTCGAAAAGCGAACGATTTAATTTTCGTATTTCTAACCTGTATTCCAAACTTGGTTTCATTAGCTAATAATAGTGAAAATATCATTTTAATGTTTTTTACTTAAATATTGACTAGTCAGAATCATATGTTTATAACGATTATACCGCGTTACAATGCCTTATGTTTATTAAATAAAACTTCCCGGTATTTTCCTATGCGGTTGAATTATTATTTGGAAAATCTCGTTGCACCAGCGACGAATTGTCGTTTTATAGCGGTTAAGGTTTTTCCTACGCCGGTATTAGATATAATGTCTTGGGGTTGGTTTCCATAAACATCAATAAGTATAAATTACGATGTTATATTGGTATTAAACACTTTTTCTTCGTAATTTAGGCCTATGATATGTAGGAATCAGATATCTCATTGGCTTCAAAATACTCATTGATCGGTGTCTTTATCCTAGGTTATTAAGTAAAATCCATTTTCTCTAAATCGTTTCCTCTAAAGGTGTATTTATAGGGGTATACGTTAAATTTCTCCTTCACGTTCTCGTAGTCGGCTATATACATTTCAAAATTTGCATCCGTTTCGTCCTCGGGTGGATGAACGGTTGAAAATTCGCGTTCTATCCGAATTTACTAGTGAACTGGATAATAAGTCGACTAATAGTTTACTTTATTGCATATAATATATTGTTTTGTAAAATTTAGAAAGACTTGCATTATTTTTGTAAGTATTGTGGTCTACGTAATAAGTTTTTCATTTGTTTATAAGGTAATTTTTACAAGTTTCTGCATTAACCACGGTTTTCAAAGGTCCATCCTTAATATTTTTCGCTTTTACAGCCGTATTAATGACGATTCTTTTATCTTGAGTATACTTTGAACTGTTTGTTTAAGACGTAGGAAACATTTTAGAAGGGGTTCACTTTGATAATTAAACCTTCGCCGTCGGTTTCCTCTGCTATAAATACTAATTTGAGGCTCGTTTTCCGGCATATGAAGGTTTTAATTTCTTTCTTAAAAACTATCATAAAAAGCGCTTAAGTTTTATTTTCTAGTTTAAATAACCTAAGGTTAAAGTTTTGGTTTCCGCGGCCTATTTTGGTAAGTATTTGGAGAAATAGTTTGTTTCCTTTATATTTTGGTTTTAAAGCACCTTAGCATTTCCGGAACTTCATTCATAGGGAAAAACCACTTTTTATCGGGGTTTATACAAATTTTTACGTTAATATTATATGAAATTTTAAATTATATCCATCTTACTCCTATCGTAAAACTCATGGTTCATTTTTATATTAAAATACATTTTGAAATGGTTATAATACATCGTGGCTCTATTCATTTACGTAGGGTTATATTTATACTACTTTTTGGCTTTAGTAACTAGTATACTGGGTATAAATTATATGAAATTGCGATTGTTCAATATACAGTCTTTTATAAGTGCTTTATATTATACGGATCGTATTATTGAGGACGTCGTAAGGTTCGCCATTATAATTTTCGTCTTTGTCTTATAGTTTGGAAAAGTTAGTAAATCTCGTAAGGTTTCTTTTACTAGTAGGAAAAAGGTATGACAGGAGGTTGCGATAGGGGTCGTAGTTGGTGAGTATTAGTTTATAAAGCTTATATTTTCGTTTTACACCACTTATAACATCTTCGGAAGTATTGTTTTCGTTTTTCAAGCCTTTTTTTACCGCGACCAAAAGGGGCGTTAGTTGTATTCAGGAAGTAATATAGCTTTCATTCTTCTCTTAGTGTACGTATAGGGGTGTGTGTATGTTGTACCCATGGGGTAAATAAGATCTGCGATTGTTCCTACTTTTTATCGAACTTCGTATATTATACCCCGGGCATATACCTTTCCTCTGAGCGTTTTACATTTTACGTACGTATAGTACCTTTACTTCAATATTTTATTGTTTTTTCTTTTACATTATATTTTTTGTATTCCTCTATAGAATAATACTTTCACAAAGTCCGTCTGTTTTATATCGTTGTCCTCCTAGTTTAATATGTTATTATACCGGGCCGTATTAACCAAGGCTTTTTTAATATGGTCGTTCCTACCTTTCGGGGTGTTAATACCGTTGTTACGTAAGTAAACCCGTAACACTTTGAGAATTAAAATGTATATCGTATGTAATATTTTTATCGTCTACTTGAACAGGAAATAATGAAAAATTTCGAATATATCAGAACTTTAGGCCTTTTTCCCCCAATACAGAAAATATACGTATTTTTCGTACAAGTATCCAAGTCCTTAATCGGTGTATTGAAGACGGTGTCTTATAATTTTATTTCAATTTTGAGAACGTTTGTTTCAATCGCCGTATATTTAAATAAGAGATTAATACATCCGTTAACTTTATTCTAGTTTTCCATCAGTAAAGTCATGATTGTGAAAGTAAAAAGGATACGTAAGCGTTTAAGAATATTTTTTATCTATACAACCGAAATACTTGAGCGATCTAAAAATTATTTTCCGTAATGATTAAGATTTAAGTGCGGTGAATATGTAGTATTGAATGGAGTTTCTGAATAAAAGGAAAATGGAAATATATAAAATAAAACGGGTTAAATAACACTATACAATATACAAATCCAAGTAAAGAAAATAAAAAAAATCGTTTAAAGAAAGTAATACAACGCTTATGAACATTCATAAAATTTAAATAAAATGCAATTGGAGCGAAATTATAGGCTAATCTAGCGTTATATATTAGCTCTTTAACGCTTTGTAAACGTCATAAAAGTTCAGTGTCTAATAAATTCAAACTTCATAAGTAACAAACTTAAATAAATAGTATGATATAATTCGAATAAGGTTACAGTGACGGGAAGAAAAATGTGGAAAATTGTATGTGGGCTTTGGTGTAGTTAGCATTTTGAATGCTATATTTAGCGCTCGAGAAATGTGCCGGAGCGTTTCGAAATGTGCTTTAGGCTTGTATTATGTATTTGGTAAGCGGTTTACATGTTACTTTCTGTGCTTGGAGTGATTGTGAGAGTGTTTTAAAAGTTGCATTTTACCTGCTCCCGAAGTTTATAAGCGGTTCGGATACTAATGTTTAATCAGATAAGTTCTAACAAAAGGTTTCGAAACTTGGTATTTTTTGTTTTGGCTTACGTGGCCTGATACATAGTAAACCGTTTTACAAAAAGTGAATGGATATGTTAAAAGCGTCAACCGAGTTCATAATATCCTAATGAAGCTTTTATTGCTTAAATCATCAACCGATTGAATAATATCGTATTAAAGTTGTCTTTTTTTAAATTTCTTTGTTTTATAATCTTTTTATACTTCTCTGTGTTTTTTATAAAACTCAGTATTAAATCCCGGATAATTGGGACAGCTATAAAATCCCGCTATAGGTATTTTACTTAGATTCATCAATTCTTTATTAGAATATTTGTAGTTGACCGTGTCAGCTACTGATTAATGTTGGTAGGATTCGATTTACCGGGTACATTTACGCAAAGATAATAATATAAGAGTTTTAGTGTATATTAAAAAAATATAGCAATATTAAAAGGAGAAAAGGTATCCAGAGAGTACACTCCTTAGGTGAAAGTTTGTAAGCTTTCCTTGGGCAGTAACACTTTACTATATACTCTGCCAATCTCTCTTCTGGGCAATAGCACTTTATCATGCACTCTGCCAATTCCCCTTCTAGGCAGTGGCATGCTATCATACACTCTATAAAAATGAACCTTGCAGAATTGTTCATTACCGTACACTCTGCGAGGGTGCAACTTGTAGCGTAGCTGCTTAATAACCGTAGAGATATATGATAATATTCACAGCTTGATTAATATATTTCATTAAAATAAATCACCCATTATGCAATAAATCCACTTTACAAGATTCTCGTTGAACTGTCATTTTTGAAAATAATAACGGAATAAATAGTGCAATATTTCACAAGCTGAATGGCTCAAAATATATATTCAAGTTGTCAACGTAAAAGTTTTCAACCCCGAAATTATTGTAACTCTCACTTAAATAATAGTATTGATTCCATTATCGACAATATTGATATATTACCAAGATTGTTGACTCAAACCATTTGGTTTTATTTGCTTGAGGGGGGGAAATACAAATTACTTTTGGTAAAGTATACGTTTTAGCTCCGATACACATATTAATAGGTGGGAGCCGGCTAATCAGCTCATTCGTTAGAGGATAATATATCATATATCATTTATTAATTCAATGTGGAGCTTTTGTTTCTTCGATTATTAAGTCCATTCAAATTTCAATTGTTTCTATCGTAATTCATGAGTAAGTTTTGCAGTTGAGTGTATGGTCGATTATACCAGTATATTGATAGTCAACCTAATCGACTCTTATAATATTGGTTCACTATTTATCCACATGATGATCTACTTGGTCTCCTATAATAATGCACAAAAACACTGTTTGTTTGATTTATTATAAATTAATAAATCAATTATTAAAACAGTTTATGTCAGCTGATAATAAACGTTTATGTTTAAAATTGGAATTCAGAAAATTGTTGGCTTGAATAAAGAGTATACACCAATATAATTATATAGATAAATAGGTTTAATCTGGCTAACAGTTCGTCAAATTGGAGGAATTCTATCCATTTAATCTTGCTATACAAGTACTACTTAGGTTTAATATTAAAATCCATAAAAATATTGATTGAAATAAATACTAACAATAATGAATAATTCACTTGGCCATTTTAAAAAAAAGTCCAATGAAAAAGAAATATATGAATTTTTAAATTGTATTATTAGTAGTTGAATTTGGTTCATTACTGACAATATTGTGCATTTTTTTTTTTTTTTGCGAAATTCATTTCCTGACTGTAGATAATTATCGATAGGAACTTCAATACGCTATATTCACAGATTAAGTTTATGTTTAAAAACGTTGTGAGCTATTAATCCCTGAATGAATTAAATTTATTCACGGACATATATTTCATTCATAAGATGAAAGTTTTTACCTACCAGTTAGTGTATGCTTTCATTCCTACCTTTCAATCTTTTGATTCCGTTTGTAATCGGATAAAGCCTCGTTTAAATTAACATTTAGATCATGTGGTTTGACCTATTAAATTTGCAATAATGAGATTATTGCCCCCCTTTCTCCTGGTATATATTTGTTTATAGAATTTTAACCTCGAAAAATTTGATAACATTATGGTTACGCGTGTAACTTCCATGCTTTCAACGTTTAACTGTTATTACCCAAGAACATCAGAGGGTCAGAAAACAGGCCAGTATGGGGCTAAGCCACTAAGAACCTGATGTCCAACACATCAGGTGGGGATATCTCTTATGTCAGCAACCTTAGGGTTAGGGTTACGCACTAAGGATCATTGAGATCATGTTTCGATCCAACATGATTCAGCACTGAAGGCGTATGAAGGATTAAGGATATAAGGACACGGTCAGCACCACATAGATAGTATTTCCTTCATAGCTCTTCAGTTGTCAATCTAAGTATTCAGTCTCAGTCTATTCTGAATAGCCCCACGGCTTTTGATCATTACTTGCACGGTTGCGATATTGTTCACTCAGCACCTCTGCTACCTTCTTGATAACATAAACCCTCTGACACCTTCTTTATACTCCCGGGTATTTAGTGTGATCATTATATTAACGTGACAGAAAATAATATAGGTAAATAAATGGCTTAACATTTTCATTAAATTGAATATGCATGCCTTAAAATCGGTCAATAACTTGAAATTGTTTGAAAATAACTTTAATAATATTCAATCGACCGTTAATAGGGTAAGCCTAGATAATTCGGTTAACAAAAAGCTCTCGCATATAAACCTAACCACCAAGAACTATAAAGAGGAGTATATTCCTTTCTGAAAGGGTTTTCAGTCAATCATGCAAGTTTTCATTCGAAAATATTATAATGTACTATATTTTCAATAAACAAATTTATTCATTAATACGCTATATTATCAACTCATTTGAAATGAAGGAATTAATACATAAAATTGAATACCATTTGATATATAACTAGTAATATATTAAATTGGTTGTAGATTTTCAGGTCATAGAAGTACAAATTAATGAAACGCTTAAAGCTATCGGCTGGCCTGAAGATGTTGGTACTAGCTCGGAAGCAATGTAATAACTAGCCGACTACACTTGTATATGCCATTTGATAGATGAATACCCCTATCGTTATTATAATGATGAAAACCTTGGTCTTATGTACTTGTTTATTATTCGCGATCGCTACGCGAAGCATGTTTCTTATAGATATTTTGTAATACATTAATTTATCACGGTATTCAACTGTAGGTCATTCGTAGTACATTATATTGCGAAGGTGTTGATATACAACAGGTACAGTCACTCAACACACACTCAACAATAGGCTTACAACAGGGCAAGTCAGTATTTGGTACAACCACAAGTACTTGACACGTCTCAACACTCAAGGATGAGAAAATCAGCTGAAGACGATGAATTCCACTAAAGGTACTAGTATTTACTAGTGCAAGTACTAGTATTGACTAGTATGGAGGACTAGTTAGCTAGAAGCCAGCTGCCTGCACTATTTTTTACAAATACTGAGGAACTAGTACTTACTAGTATAAACTAGTACTGACTAGTACAGAGTTTCGAACTTTGATGAAGATCTCTATGAGGATACACTTGATTATATATCAAGCTCTTTCGTCCTTATATAGATTCTAGAATGCTTGAATCTACAAGCTTACACAATTTCTTTTCATGTAGTACCTTTAATGGATTATCAGTACGATTGTTCCCTACTGATTTCTATTTCATGGAATCTAGTCTAATATACCTCATACTATACAGATTAAAATTTATACTTCTTCTGGACCTTTTAATACCTTTAAGGATTTCCTACAAACATTTACAAAACGTGGATCTTTATTTACACCACCAGGACTGTTACACGGCAATACTAGTGATGATGGTTGTATTTTACAGAGTACTGTTATTTCTTCTGTTCCCTTGAGACCTACAGGTTCTTTTGTTCCTTCTGAAAACCTATCCGTTTTTCCCCCTGCTTTAGGGATATTTCTGTTGCTTGAGGAGCTTATGATATTGAAGATTTCTTGAGGAAAGAACGAAAGGTAGCCCGTGATGCCCTTAGATCTAGAGATGAGTAAGAACTTCAAGCCTTCAATGCTGATTATCTTGCTGATAAAGAGTCGGGGGCTAAAGTTACCAGTGCTTTAGAATATCCTGAATAAGAAAGGCTTAAGTTAGTTATCGATTTATACGACATACTGACAGCTAAGCTTGTGGAACGTCTGCAAAGACTCATAAATCTAGAACCACTCAAATTAACAGGCATCACTACAACGATGAAGGAGGAGAACAATATTGAAAACCCTTTCGTCAACGATAAGGAAATCAGGCTATTATGAAAGCCTAAGTTATAATTACAAAATGTGTTTCAAGAGTTAATCTTGATAAATATAAATATATGGCTAATAGAAATTAAAGGTTATGTTATTAACAACGACATTTTTGATATTTCAGGGGTATTTTTAAGATCAATATGAGCACAGTTTAACCAAAAAGGATCACATTTACTCATTTGAGCTTATCACCTATAATTTTGCAAAAACTTCCAAAACTATACCTACGCGGATCCGGGCCCACTGGATGATGACTTCTTTTTTTTACTCTAGAATTCTTACTAGTTGTAATTGATATGAAGGACGCGTTTGAAGCACTTTTGAAGTTGGTTGGCATATGTTATGGTAATAACACGATTTACTTTTAAGAATCTTTTCAGAAACTTCATTACCTACATCCTTTATACTATTCTTACCCAAGTCTCTTTGTGGCAGTTTTTGAAAACACTAGAAAAAGTCATATTAATTACGTTTGTCAGGTTGGGGATATTGAATACTCCCTTTAATTCGTAACTTATACTTAACCTGAAATTACAGTTTAAACGGTCCGTATACGAAGTAAATTAAGTAGATCCGTTCCCTCATTACTAAGTTATTAACAATCAGACTTCCAAGACGAAAACAAGCTTGTGAGAAAAGAAAAAAAATAACATGTGTAGTAATTTAACAAAGACCACAAAACAAGCCTAGAACCCCAGATTGATGTTTTAGTTAGTTTAGGAAGAATTTCCTTGCTGGATTGTACAAAGGGTACTCAGCATAGACTTATTGTTTACTTCACCGAAATTTTCGTCTTTCTAAGCCTGGTAAGTCTATTGGAAAGAATGAAAAAGCGGACTTCGTTGTAGTTGACAACGGTGAAAAAGACCTTCGCCACAAATCAAATTACAACTTTATGATGTTGTTTGAAATTACACAGTCAGATATTCAATTTGACTGGTCTATTGCATAAAACCTTATACAGAACACTATACCAGATATTTTTGACTAATCAGAAGTCGTATCTTAAACGGGTGTTCCCGCGTTCAAGGATTCATTCTCAATGTTCAAACCTCTACTTCATATGTGAAAAACCACACTTTTCATGTTAGTTCGCGAAAATAACCAATTAGAGGCTGTACCAGAAGCGGGTAGTATTGCCGTATAGGTCTTACTTTCAACGTTGTGCGATTAAAACTTGAAGTTAAATCTTGATATTTTTCCCTTTTCTTCCATACCACTTCATTGTTTTTCAATCGATAGACCTAAGGTTTTAAATATAGTATGAGCTAATTCTGATTTATCTTCGAAATTTTAAATAATAAGAAATGGTTTTTACAACTCGAAATATAGGGTATAAACTACCCTGGATTACAAACATTGCATGGTGTAGTTTAACCGATAGAATAATGAATAGCACACATATTAATTAAATTTGATAATAGTTACAAGACTTTGAATTATAACAACTGCTTTTACTGCCTCTCGTTTTTCATAAACTCGAGTAGTTTGTTAGAGCTTTACAGTTTGTGTATTATGGTCAGGGACTTGTTTTTGGTTCACTTACAGCTTGAGAAAATAGTTGTTTCTATAACTAGTGACTACACTATTATATAAGCTATGTAAAATTTTCATTGCTACGTTACAGTTCCTACCAAGTCCTTTAATACTTCCTTATAGTATATTAAAGTTGGTTATATAAGCGTTATGTTAGTCGAGGAATCATTTTCGTTATCGAATAGCCCTCAAAAAGATTTCGAAAAGAAAAACATTCACCTTATTTATACTTTATGGAAGATTTCAAAAGTAATCGATAGCTATTAAGCTTATAATATGTAGCTCCGGCAAAAGAAGGGTGTATCTAGACCTTTGACAACTTCCTAGAAACAACTGCTAGTCCAAGAAGCAAACGCTGTAACTTGGTAACTATTGAGGTTAAATACGGTTATAAAGTTTGTGTCACAGTTATTATATCCTCTGGTAAGTGATTAAAAGCCGTTTGTTAAATGCTAAACAAGATTATTAAACGTATTGATTGTATTATAAATTTCTGAATCTTTGATGGAGCAAACGAGCTTGGTTACTACTTAGACAAAATATCTTTTATTAACTACGCATTTACCTTTAAGTCATCTTTACCATCGACCCCTAAAAAGAATGATATATTGATACTGATGGTAGGCCTTAGACGTTGCAACGTTGTCGATTCGATTGGTCGAAGTAACAGGTGTATTGCATTGGTCAGATGGTTCATGTATTGTTCTAGGTTTGGCAGTCCGCTAGCCGGTCTGCATTGTAATTTGTATGGCCAATTTCTTAGCCCGTGCCTTAGAGTGAAGTGTAGTGTACTGAACTCGACTTACACCTAATGCGGTAAGTTCGCACAAAGCAATACTCTTACAGCACGGTCAACTTTACTGTAAGTAAAGTTGACCTACTGCACTGCATGTAATACTATTCCAACAGATACGCTTTTAAAATGTAATTTTGAAAAAGACGTAAACCTTTACCGTCGCCAGAAAAGTACCACATTACTTGTGTATTTACGTGTTTTAAATATCTTTTATTTTAGCCAACCTAACAGTTAAGAATAGGAGTAGGATCCAGAATATCACGCCACATAAGGGCTTTCACAACCAGGTAAAGATATATGGAAATTATAAACCTAAAGTAAAATTTTCCCTTACTTCAAGCTTTGCCGTGATCGTCTACATAACCTTAAAAAGACGAGTGAAGGCTTAGATGATTGATCTAACATGAGAAAGGTGAATCTTTCTTTTATGGCAGTTATCTGATATCACACAGCCTTGGTATGTCTTTAAAATCTATTTGCCAAAACAAACAGGAAATTTAACAAGGAAGATAATTAGGACTTCAAGCCTAACGGTTTTGGAAAGAACCATCATTATATACCGTAAAAACGTTGTAAAGGATAAAAATACCATAAAGTTGGTAGCACTTATAATACTAAAACAATTACTTCGAATTCCAAGCCAAGATAAGTATACGCCAAACAGAAATAAAAACAGCAAACTACTTACCGATAAGTCTGCTAGAAAATTTTATAAATATGAATATAGTTCAGTTTATGCTTTTAGTCAGCGAAGAAAAAAAGAAAAAACAAAAACAGCTGACCATAAATGAAGTATTAGAGGGCCCTAATACGAAACACTAGAAAAAGGCTATTCACAATACAATACTAAGCTTGCTATCCCTCAGGGTTTTTGAAGCCGTTAAAAGTGATAAAAAACGCCATTCACTAATCGTAAAAGAGGTTACCAAGGTCAAGACTAACTACAAGAGTCAAATCAAAAGGTATAAGGTTAGGATCATAATATGAAGGTTTATGTAAAGATATAGTACTAAGTACATTGAAACCTTTGTCGCCACCGGAAAGTCTTGTACGGGAAAGATCCTCATCACGCTTGCTATTTACTATGAATAATATATCGATCAAATCAATGTTGAGTCGGCTTTCCTAGATGGGCAACTTAAGGAACTATTATTAATAGAGATCCCGGATACTATTAGCGACTTATTTTTGGAAAATTCGGCAGAAAACATTATAGACTTGAACCCTACAATAGACCAAGTCTTTCAGCTCCTAATATCATTTTACAGTCTAAAATGAGCTTCAAAACAACGGTCAAAAAGGTCAAAGAAAGTATTCAATACACTTAAATTCAAAAACCTAAGTTCTAACAACGTAGTATAAATCAACTTTCGCCTTCAAATCATCATATTTAATAACGTTAATAAGTTTCGAATCATAGGCCCTTACCTAAAATCTATTCAAACCTTTAAAATGTATATTGGAAAGAGCCACAAGAAAAAGGACGTGGAAAAGGCAAAACACTTCCTAATTGTTTGTCTATGAAGGATAAATTTAAAAATTTTATCATGTTAGAATAACGAAATACATCGAAATAAGCTTTGATTTTAAAATCGAGAAAGTAAGTAGATGGTCAGCTTATATCTCTATTGTAACTTGATTAGTTGTCCATACCATACCACATAAAAATCATGCTGATATATAAGAAACCACAGGGTATCAGTCAAATATTAAGGCTTTAGGTTATGCCATATGACATACTAGGCCAAATAAAACCTTTCACATATAGGTAATATTACTCTTTTACCATAACACTTCACATAAAAACATTATACTTTCTAATTACGCTTTTAGATACTTTAAACAGTACAAAGATTACGGACTAAAAATAGGTGTTGAAAAACTATCAGTAAGTCCGCATTAAAATACCACCAACTTTATCTAAAATCATTATAACAACTCTCATAAACTTAGAACTAACGGCTGGTGCGATTCCAACTAAAAGAGGGATAATCCCACTAGAAAATCTATCTATATATATACGACTCAAACCGTAAATAGCACAGTCAACTGGGTATCTAAAAGAAGATCCACAATATAATTTTCTTCTGTAGACACTAAAAGTATAATAGTGTTAAGGATGAATGAGAACACCTTATGGATAAGAAATATATTTCCAAAGCTCAATATTCTTACCATCTTTACTATATACTGTAATAATGAGAAAGCTATAAAATTAATTAGGAACCCTAATTATTACCAATGCACTTAATACATACCTTTTAAAGTAACTTGATAAGGGATAAAGTAAAACGTAATATAATACAAATCATGTGAGTTTCTACATATCAACATCTAAAAAAGAGGCTTACAAAGCTACTTCCAAAGGCAAAACACGAAGTAATATTGCAACGGATTAGTTTAATTGACCTAAATTCGGATTAATGGTATGGTTTATAAACTTTCATACTTCCAATTTCCTTGTGTGATATTAAAGGTACAGATGGTGGAGTGATTTGAAAGAAAACTTTGTGATATTAACGAAAAGGTATACTATAAAGGTGATCGGTTCAAATCGGACTATAAAAATCTTCTTACTTTTTACATCTACCTTTCTTTTCAACACTACACCTTCTTAACTATATCTTCTATCTTTTGTTTTGTTTTTTACTTCTCTTTATTTCCTTCTCTTCTTTTTAAGTGAACAGTATCTCTTAAGGGGGTGTGTTAAAATTCATAAATACAGTTACTCAATACACACTCAACAACAGGCCCATAACAAGGCAAGTCAATACTTGGTACAACCACATGTAATTAACACGTCTCAACACTAAAGAATGAGGAATTCAGCTGAAAATGATAACATGCACTAAAGGCACTAGTATCTATCAGTGCAAGTACCAGTATTGACTAGTACAAAGGACTGGTCAGCTGGAAACTAGCTTCCTATACTAGTATTAACAAATACCGGGGAACTAGTAATTACTAGTATGAACTAATACTAACTAGTATAGAGTTACGACAATTGATCTAGATCTCTGTGAGGATACACTTGATAATATATCAAGCCCTTTCTTTCTCCACATAGATTCTAAAATACTTAAATCTACAAGCCTTCATAACATCTTCTTGTATAGTACCTTCAACAGAAGTTATATCAATATTATTACAGAATTCCACTATATGAATACAGGTAGGGCTAGAGTAGACTTTGGCATTAGAAAATAACTCTCTTTATTGTGATTAACGATTGTGACAATAGTGGTTTAGATTATTGTCTTTTATATTTTGGAATCCCCTACCTATTTTCTTCTTCGTTCATGATATAAGAAACGTCGATGTTACCATTTAAATTCAAATTGACGAACTGATTGAAGATAACAGCTAAAAGTTACCACTCAGCTCAAAATGGTAAAACTTGTGGTTTTACCTTCACAAGCTAAAGATAATAATATTAAATTTAACAAAGTCCAAGGTTTGTTGACTACATTGACGATTCAATTATCCGGCGATTAACAGGTTTCATAATATCCTAAAGGCGGTTAGCATGGAAAATATGAATTCTCTAATGGTCGAGTTGATTGAACGTCTTTACGATCATTGTTAAATAAACTCTCAAACCCTGGTAAGGTTTAAGTTTATATTGAAAAAAAATTAAGATTTCAGCTTGAAAGTATTTGTCAACTTGTTTTCACTCCGTTATATCATTTTACTTTGCTCAATTTTCCATGATTTTTGAGGCGACAAAAATATAAGAGGCATTACGTACTTTAAAATTGATACTTAGTTAAAAACTCTTAATATATGAATTCACGATACCGGTGCCAAGTATATTTTAATAAATTGTAAAATTGAGTTTGAATCGATAATAACTTAATGTAAATTGATTTCTTTTTAGGCCTACTGTGGCATTCATAAGGTCGAAAGGGCTTACGAAATTTTGTGAGACGCCAACGATATTTTTACCTTGGATATTGGCAGATTTACAAATATCGAGGTACGTTTACGTATGGTAGTAAAAGGCTTTAATGTCAATTTTGGGTTCAACGGTTTTTAATCGACTTTGTTTGTCTATGAAACGTATCCACATATGATAACTGAATTCATATCATCGTCAAATACCTAGTAGTAGGCTGTAGCATATATCGAAGCTTTAAAGGAATTAAGTAAAGAATTAATACGCCGGCATATGAAGGATACCTCCAATACTGGGAAGAAATTATTAATAATATTCGTATTACTTTTTACTATTTTGAAGTAAAATCTTTATATAGAGGTCGTTAAGAAAATTGGATAGATCTTATAAGACACTGAGTATTGTTAATCCAAATATCATAGTCAAAATAATCATTGGTGTTTTTATTTATTTACTATCATGAAGGTTTAATTGTATAAAAGACCTTTGAAATTTCAGAAAAATCCTTAATCCGAAGACATTCGCACTAAGAGAATTAGTTAATATAATCCTTTCAAGCCGATTATTGATAATATGATACAACGTTAACGGTGTGAAAGATTACCTAAGTGGAGGATATATATTGAAAACGAGGATGGAGGTGAAAGCTATCAGCTTGTAATGGTCTATTCAACGGCATGAATATCTTAAAAGAAGTTCAATAGAGGTCGTACCCTCAAGGTTCGAGTTAAAGGCATTATTAATATATTGGGTAAAACTTTTAAGGTTAGTAACGGAATCGAAATCAATGACCTTCTCATATTAGAGTTGTTTTTACTTGTGCCGTTGGTACAATTTTAAGAGATACATGCTGCGTTTGTTGAGTGAAGAATAATTTACGAAAGTAATAGTAAGATTATGAGCCAGTGGTACGAATATTCAATGCGAATATTTCAAGAATATAGTGATGAAAACAAAACTTGAATCCTTGATTGATCGTTTATAATCCAGAGCATCAGCTAAAGTTGAATCACTTTATTTGTTGTTAGCTTTACTTTTGAAGTAAGTGGTAAATTGAACTTTAATAGACATGATATTACGCAAGTATATACGTGGTTCACTACGAATTTTCTACATATTTTACTGTTTGAGCTACAAAAGAAGTTAAAGGATAAGTTTACTATCGGAATGGGAATATGATACCCTAAAACTTTTTATGGACTGGACAAAGCAAGTATTTATTGGTTTTTAACGTATGAAACGCATTGTAGAAATAAGTTGGGAATAAATACGTTACTGTTCGACCTATATTTATCAATTACGTAAGGTGTAAAAACTCCGGCAGTGTTCATAAGTCAATTGACGATACAAATAGTCTCTTCAATGTTGGGGTTATGGCGGCAGAACAACGTATTGTAAAAGGGTTATGCTTTTGAAATATAAATTAATTGAAATGTTGGCTAAGTTTATTCACCTTGATTTTGATAAATCGTTAATTCGTATCCACGGTATTCATAATATTCGTGATATGTAGCTTATCCTAATCCAGTAATGGCAAGTCACGAGTTTGGTGAAGATTAGCAAACCCTACGAGGTAATACCATAGCTATATCAGGAGAAAAAGAATCGAGCTACCTAAATCACAACTTTGTATTAATTGGAGGCATTTTATGATCTGTTGATTAAGCTATTGATTCAGTATTTACAGACTAAATACTTTGATAGGTTGAATCAGTATATTTAGCAGTAAATGGATAATTCGGATAAAGATATCAATATGGTATTGGTAAATTTGACGACGGCGAAGTTAATATTTGGCGAATGGTTTCTTTTTACGTAATACTGACCTTACATTACGAATCGGATGTCTTAAGATGTGACTTCAAGAGGATATATCCAATACGTAACTTATAATCATCGGTAACCTCGAATATGAAATATTCGTTTAGTATAAGAGTGTTTTACAAAGAGTGGTGGTATTAGAAGTTTGAGATATGATGATAAGGTTTGATATCAGTGTAGTCACTAAAAGAACGTTAAATATTATCATTAAATATCTGGGATTTCCTTCAATACCTGTGGTGGTATATATAGATTCCTGTAGTTTTTACGAATGTTTATTGCTACCGGGTTCTATTAATGAAAAGCGTCTGATGATAAACGCATTGGTTTTGAAAAAGGTACATGAAATTTAGGAAACCGATAAGTTTCGATCGATTTACAGTAGAACTAACCCCGCCGACATCATGATTAATACTATGTCGAAAGGTGTTCCAGCAAAGTTTATGGATAATAATAAGCTAATCGTATGAATTAAGGGTTAAATGGATTTCTCAACAGATGATATAGAGGAATAGTAATATCGTAGAAAATTGAAAGACTGCTAGTGTAACGATAGTAGTAATTATAAATAATAAAAGAATTCTTAGATCTAATGGTGGAAGGTACCTAATTATCGGCGTACAAGTTTGTGATGATTATAAGTCTATGGCGAAAAACATGTATACTTGAGTTAAGGAAGTCATAACTCGGGACTGTATGGTAAAAAGCCATCATTAGAGTTAGTTTGTGTGTAAATTGATTTGATTTGATAGGGGTTTGTCATACGGATTGAGGAGGAAGTTTAAGACTTACCGCAAATAAGTGATTGACTATATTAGCGTGTGTATATAAAATAAAGTCTCAAATTTCCAAACAGAAGTTGATTGTCAAATACTGAAGATAATTATATCAATGGTTTGTTGATTGTATAAACTATGAATTAACTTTATTATGTGAGGGTTAACCGAAAGTGGAGTATAATTGGTGCCTACTTGAGATAAGAGAATATGCCAAGTAATTGTCCATATAATTGAAGGTATAAACAAGCCAGCGGTCTACTAAACGTAGAATTAACAAATTACCATATGAAATGAAATATACCACTTACTTCGACCACTATTCGAAAAGATTCCGTTGCAATAAGAGTAGCTTATCAATAGAGCCTGTATTTATTAAATCTATAGCTAAAAAATCAAAACTAAAAAGTTCATTTATTACTGACGTGAAACTATTTATAAGCTATAGTCAAAGTATCGGGTCGAATTGAAGTCTTTCAATTTCTGTACCAAATTATAAAAATAATATACGATTTTCTTTGAAATATTCGATAGGGTTATTGTCGATAATAAAATTAATATCAGTATTGAATTTAATACTGAAGTCACTAGTTCGTTGAATGAGATGTTAGGGATAAATTCAGATTCGGTAATTATTTTCGACGTATATTAAGTATGAACTATATTCCTTACGACGCAAAAACTCAGTTAAATGAAGTTTAATAATGCGACTGTTAAAAACAGTTTAAATAATATTTACATTCGTTATTAAAATATTAGTTTTATGATGGCGCGCAAATATATCACCGTTATTAGCCCTGTTATAGACGTAACTATTGCTATTATTACCGTTAGTACAATATGTAATAAACTTGTTATATCAGGTACAAAGGTTATAACATCACCCATTAATAATTTTTTTTTTTACGAAGTAGTCTTTATATTTTCGGGTATTTTAGACGAGAATGACTATCTATGTAAGGCTTCGTAAATAATTATCTCGAGGACAGAAAATTCCACGATGCATTTCCGCGACATATTATTAGCTTCGGCTAATAAAATTTTTGAACTATAAAAAATCGTAGGACCGTTTACTAAAGTTTTATTCAAAATTTACAATTCGAACGATAACTTCTCATTTTAAATTTAAGTCGTAATAATAGGCGCAAAATATATTTACAAAGACGTTGTCTTCGTTACTATAGTTGTAGCTGCTACTGGTGTAATAGCCTTGTATAATAATCTGGAATATTTTATATAGCTATCAAAGAATAACATAAAAATTATGTATTTGATACCAGTAAACTGTTTATATTTTCGTAACTTGCGTAATAATTAGTATTCATTTCTAGAGAAAAACGTGGTTTAATGACAGAAAAACTTGCTGGTCAATTAAAGGCACTACGAGGTATTTGACAATAGCTAATTTTATCAAGTTTATTATCAGATTTGTAATCGAAATCAGCGGAATTCGAGGCTTCGTCATGGTGGAATAATGATAGTTGACTTCTAATATATACCTTCACAGAAGTTAAATTAATATTGTTCTTGGGATTGGCATTTGATGTGGGCAACGCAGTAAAAGCTTTCTTCCCGGCAAAAAGTTACTCTGATAATAAATGCATACAAACAGAGACTTTGACCTACCGAATTATGTTTCTAAATATAATGAACACGTTAACATTATACTTTTTAATGTATAGAATGTATTTGGATATAGGCTTAGTAATATTGATGAAGCTTTTCAATAGCTCTTCATGCAGACTATTCTGTGTATTTTTACCACCAAGATTCAAGGCCTTATATAACTCAGCGGCGGCTGGGTAATTGTAACTACAATGCATACAACGCATCTCCTATTAAAACAAGTTCATTATTATCATCTTTGGGTTTTGAAATTAAACCATAAATGTCTACTTGTAGAGGCAAATGGGAGCCACTCACTCCTATTAATCAAATGATTAGCGTTAAAGTTAACGTTAATACCTAGTATTGACATATCAATCAAAAAAATATAAAATAGGATAAAAGCTTGAATAATATAAATGGTAATTAGTAGAAAAAGTATTTATATAATTGTTATTCCTAAAAACGGTAGTTTTTTAACTATATTATAGCGAACACTTGTTAAACTAACGTCCTAATAATTGTTCCTGTAGCGGTAATATCTTTCCGTTGTGATGAGATATACTAAAAATATCATCAAATGAAATACCTCATTACCGCCATATTCAATATAATTTCTTAGGACATATATTTCACGTACCGATCATGAAGATTCAATGTGCGTGATGAGTTAAAGTTTAAGCTACTATAAAAAAGGTAAAGGGTTTCGTCTCTTAAGTGGTAATAAAAACATTGGTATATTAGTTACTTTGTTACTTTGACAGTATTTTTTATGCTACACTATTTACTTCAATGCATCAACTTTATTGTATAACGAGAGCTCGCTTTTGTAATTTTCGATCCAGTTGTAATAATCCTTCATAAAACTAATACAAGAATAAATATAAAATATGAAATGCTATTTGTAGCGTTCAGTAACGGGGTAACGAATTAACCAGCAGCCGCATTTGTGATAAAACCAATACTTCTTCTTATTATTTCGATTAAAGTATTTCTAATAATTCAATCTCTAACTACCTTATTATAGCCAATGTGATTTCTAATTCAAAAGCTTTTACATGTGTTTTATATATTTCAACCTGTCGTATTCAAAGTTGATGAAACATTCGATTAAGTGGTTTGTATCGTCACTGTAACGACAAATATTAACTTGAGGGGATATAAGAACTAAGTTTGGAGTACATGTTATTTAAATCGTAAATAAAAACCATCATCAGTTAAAAAGGTTTTTATAAATTTTATCCACGCGTTTTAGTCTGTATTTCAATTCGTTTACGGCCGTAAAAGCCACATGGACCTATTTGCGAAGTGTAGGTTTTATAGTGTATACCTCTTCCATTATTTATTAGTATAATATTCATGTGTTGAATATTTGGTTGTGGATATTAATATGTATGTTTTACCTTCTTTTTCTCTATTATAGTCGTTTTACATGTTGCTAACCAGTTCGTGTAATATTATTTAAGGTGTATATCATATTGGAAGTATCTTTTTATTCTGTTGTAAAGTTTTCTGAAGATATATTTTTTTGTTAAAAATGTTAAGTATTGATCTCTGGCGTGTGTTGTGAGGATTCTTACAAATATTCAGTAAAAATCTGAATTTTGAACCTTTATTTAGTTTAAAATCTCAAGAAACGGAATTATTTTCGTGTTTAGTAGATTATAGCGTTTCCTGTCCTACTTTCCTGTATTATTCTAGATGTTGGCAAAGTTAATAAAGAGTTTTTAATTAATATTATCAATTTTAATGGGCGGAATCGTATTCTACGATACATGTTTGAATAGTCGATGGTTTTTGTGTAGTTAATCTAAGTTTTAAACACATAGAGTCTCAGTGGTAAAACTAATTGCCAATGGTTTAACCCAAGGGCAAAGTCTTATGGTAGAACATTTTTATTTCACAATCACCCAGCAGTGTCTACTGTATAGTTATTACATTGTGACCCTCGTCATTTCTAATGTAAACGAAAATACCGGCGGGATGGCTCTCAACTTATGTATTCCTACCCTACAACAACCATACTATTTAAAAGTCCTCGTCTCCAAACCTTAATCGACAAACCATTAAATGAACAATTACAAATATGGCTCTTTATTTTCGATTCTTTACTAAAATATACAGATCTATAAAGTGAGAGACTTATCTAATACACCTATGACTATTTTTTGAATAACATGCTATACTTAATGCATAAACTCCGATGGAGCCTATTGGTAAGCCTTTATAGTTACAACTTAATCGATTCGAATCTCTGGTAAAAGTAATGGGTTTATTGCATTAAACGTGGTAATTTGATACTTCTACGTTTGGCGGACCGATAGCCTGTTGACAAACTAATTTATATGATCAATTGCTTAGCCCGTACTCTAATTTGAATGGGTACCTATTACAATTGACTTGCACTAAATCCCACAAACTCCAATCAATTTGAAATCAATATAACGACCTAATTGTCAGTATAATTGACTTGAACTTACTGTAATTAACTACTATTTCAAAACTTGCGGCTTTTTGTTCTATCTGCGCACGTTAATATGGCCAATTACTTATTGACGGTAATTCCTAAATTACATCCCTAGTCCCCATACCCGACCCCTATTAATTCCAATGATTTTACACATCAAATGACTGTAATTACAGCTTTTGATCGTATAATCCCAAATTCCGCGTTCGTCAACTTACATATATAAGTCTTTCGACATAAACTTAAATGAATTACAAACTTATATGCTACAATGACGTACCCTTTACCAGTTAGTCTGAGAATTCTTTTCTTACAAGTTAATATTACCGCCGCTACCCTTATAATTGTCAACTTTGCAAAAGAATTCATATTCCTTCACATTATATACAGGGTAGTCCACGTAAATCTTAATTCCTACGGTAAACTTATTACTTTCCACAGATTTTTGTAAAGTGTCATTAGGTGTAGCTTTAGGTTTAAAGTTGATGAAGTTGTTTTCACCCTTAATCAACCGGAAATTATTGATTTCACGAGTTCAATATAGCTCCTTCAATACTACTTCGTGTATAATCTAACATTTTTAATTAATTGTACCCAATTTTTGCAGGTATTCGTAAAAGCTTCAGAAATCTATACATATAAATATAAGTATTGAATAAAGTTTCAGTTATGTAATGAAAACTATTAACGTACCGTTAGTCATTAGATGTAATGATCACACTAAATACCTGTGAGTAAATAGAAGGTGCCAGGAGATTTATACTAGCAGTAATGTAGCAGAGTTAACAAAGGTACAATATCAAGAAAATGTGTGTTCGTGCCGTAGGATGATCATTAGCCGTTAGGCTATTCAGATATGTAGACTGAATACTTAGATTGACAACTGAAGAGCTATGAAGGAAATACTATCTATGTGGTGCTGACCATATCCTTATATCCTATGGCCTTCATACCATCTTCAGTACTAAGGCTCTCCGATTCTCACTGAGGCTCAGTGAGTACTTGTGATCTAGATAACCCTAAACCTGGAGGGTTGCCTAGTCTGATGCTGATAAAGAGATATTCCCTGCCTGATGTGTTGGACTTCAGGCTCTTGGTAGCTCAGCTGCATACTGGCCTGTTTCCTGACCCGCCAACGTGCTTGGGTCATAACATTAGACCAATGTCAAATTCTTGTTATCATGTTGTAAACCTTCGATATAAATACGTTCCGTATTATAAGTTTACAGTTAACGAATATTCAGTATATGAGGTTACCGATCATTGTAAATTGCCTATTAGATATATCCTCGTTAACTAGTATTATGAGGAATTCGATTTGCGATATGTGGTTATTATTTTTTACAAAAAACTATACTTAAAAATCATCAACTTCTCTATTGTTATGTCAACCGATACCATATTAATACTTCTATACAAATTGCTATTTTTTTTCACTAAATAATATCATTTAACCAGTGAAGGTTGTTGTTTTGTAAACTCTAAACTTATACCATAGTTAATGGATCATAGAATTTATACAGTTGGTATAACGTGACAATGTAAGACTTTCGAGCACTTTATTCTATCTATTATTGTAATTTGACCTCAGTTTTGTTGATTTTTGACAGGTTTGTGATTTGCCCTTTTTGGCGTAAGTTAAGGTATGTATTAGGTATATCGTCAAGACTTTGAATGTAGATTGACGATTAGTCAAGGTTAATTTAATTTCCCTCGACGAACGTCTTGATTTTTCAAAATTCCAAAAGCCTAACTTATACATAAAACGTTATGCCACCACTGCAAATATGACTTTTAAACGGAAAGAATATCATAAATATACATACTAATGATACCAAATTTTTTACTCTACACAGTTAATCAACATGGATTAAAATTTCACGTCTTCATATCTAAGCTACTTTTAAAATACGTTTAGTACGTCAATAACCAATAAACACCTATTTCTGCCAGTATGAAAAGAAGTTTAATGTATTGCATTAACGTTCCCACAAAAAATCAATCCCTTAGTTCCTTCAATAACTGTAACAATATAATCTGTTAAAAATTCATAACGAATGATACATATACCTACGTAATATTAAGGCCATTAAATGTAAGTTACCGCTTACGATCACAGTCAAACCTTCAGCAATTACGATGATGAAACGTTAGTTAATATTTCAAATTGTAAGCGATAAAATGAGTATCTATTTTTTCCCTTCATTAAATTATTGTGAATGTTATTTTATATCACTATAGTTAGTATATTTAGGTGTCAGTACATCACGCTACAAGGTATACCCCTGCAGCGTGCACGATAATGTGGCACGCTACAGGCTGCACTCTTGTAGAGTGCATGATAACGTGACACGCTGCAAATTGCACTTCAGAGTCCATTATGCGTGGCGCGGTCTAAAAGGAGCGGTCCAAAATGGTACGCTCTGAGTGAGAGCTTATAAGCTCTCACTTGAGGCGTAAACTCTCTGGATATTTCTTCCTAACCTAATCCATTTATATATTTTTATTACAATATCAATCTTACGATTACTCTTTATATATATTCACGTAAATGAAGACTTCACCGACACGGATCAATAGCCGACAAGATGGACTATAGACAACTAAAGAAATCAAAGATAAACCGAAATTAAATACATATAGTAGGATGCTATAGCGGTTCCAAATATTTGTATTTTACCATTTCGCTTTACAAAAATTATACGGAAGTGTGAAATTACACGGAAACGCCCTTGAAACCTGAAACGTAATAAGACTATAAGATTCAGAGTAACTTTAAAAAAAAACCATTTTAGTACTATATTATTGACCAGTTAGTATTTTATTTACTAAAAGCCTCATTACATTAACCGTTAACTTATTTTAGAGTTTGAATGTACTCAGAAACTTCTCAAAAAGCATCAAATCACGTATTAGACCATACAAGCTAATACCACCAAGTTTTGAAACCCTTTATTAGGATCCACCCAATCTAAACATAACATTCAAACCGGTTACGAAACTCAAAAACGGTTACAAACGTAACATTTACACCGTTCGCGAAACTGAAAGACGGTTACGGATATAATACACAAATCGCTTACAACTACCAGAAGCAGCTACAACACAACATTCCGAATAGCCCACTATATACAAACCAAATATCACACACAAGATTACACCATATACCTTCCCACATCCACGTTTTTTTTAATTCTTTCCCCTTTTATATTTACTCCATCCGCTTCCCTAAGTTCACTCTATACTATGTATTTTAAGTTTAGTACCCACGATGTTTAAGTTTTTATAAGAATTTGGTTAATATAACGCTAGTAAGCATTAATAGAACTAATTGGAAATGATTAACTCGACTGAAATTACACTTTGTCGGCGTTTTATTTGAAATTTATTTGTATTGGTAAATGTTAGAAAACTAATTTCCTTCGTATTTACGTGTTAAAACATTTTTCTCCAAACCCTTAACGTATGTCAATCTCGACTCCGCCTTGAAACCATCAATTGACACCATTTTAGCATTACAGGTACACTTAGAAGTCACCTAACTTAAAAATAATGGTAACCTTATTAGTAACGGATCTGGTAAAAGCTAACGAATACATAAAATACCTCTTTAAATACACGTCGTTTTATAATAATATTTTAAAGTATTTGAACCTTAATTTATGCGATAATAAAATCGAGGTATTAGTAAAGGATTTAAACCCTTTTATGACAAATACGTATATTATTGATATGATCTTTAACTATTGTGACGGCGAAATTAAAGGGCGTCACTTGTTCGAAGATTTTAAAGAGGATTTTTCAGACTGGACGCTGGATAGGTGGCTTATGGTCGATAATAAAATTCCCAGAATATTAAGAAAACAATTACGAAGCAGTGGTATTAATACAACCGGTAGAAATAACAACCGTATTATAAGGGCCTTGTTAACAACAGACCAACCAATAAAAATGCCGAAATAGACAGACGATAAAGTAATAGTAATAAATTTTATAAAAGGATACTAGTTACAAAAGCGCCAGAAACGCCTACCCAAAATAACGGACCGGGAACGAGCAAAGCCTCCGCAATTAGAGATATAACTTTAAAAAAATTAAGGTCTGGATACGCAATCCGGGCCGCAACCTTAATAGAAGAGAAGTCTAGATACGAAATCCGCGCCGCGACCTCAAAAAAAAGGTCTGAATATGCAATCTGGGCCACGACCTGAGGAAAAAGAAGGTTTGGATACGCAGTCCGGGCAGCGATCTTAAAAGAAGAAAGGCCTGGATATATAGTTAGAGCCACAGCTTTAGGAGGAGGAATAACCAAATGCTTTATATGTAACTGAACCTTAAAAGAACGGGGTGTAATGGCACATCAGAAAGCGACTTGAAAAACTAAACGGATTACAATGGCACCTTAGGCCTTGGCCCCTAGAAAATAAAAAGCGCTTTGGATATCGCGTTAAAAACGACCCTTACGACTATACCAAACAAATTGAAAAAGCTCACATTACTATAAAACGCTTTAAGGATCACATTGAAACCGCCCCTACAATAATAAACCACTGAAAAATGTATATTAATACCGCTTCTACTTATATCAAACGGTCAGGAATACGTATTGGCACCGTTCCCACCCGTGGTCAATGTACTGGATTGTGAATTCAGGACGTAGGAGATACTTTGAATAGCTTTAACAACCAACAACGTTTCGAGAAGGGTTACGTAAACTAATCCACAACATTATTTCATTACTAAAATAAAAAGGAAAACAGGTGAAAAAAAGAATCTTTGCCTGGAACGGTGGCATACACCACTATAATTACTAATTAAAAACGATGGTATACACTACTATCATTATCAACTAGAAACAAACCTATACTATTATCGTTATTGGATGACTAATACGGACCATATCACAACTATACTATCACTATAGGATAACGCATATGAATCGTACCACGGCTATACTATCACTACTGTATTATAAATACGGAGCGTACAAAGAAAGAAGAAAAGATTACCTGTATAAATATTATTATTTATCACTATAGTTAGTATATTTAGGTGGCAGTACATCACGTTATAAGGTTTACTCCTGCAGCGTTCACGATAACATGGCTAGCTGTAGGCTGCAATCCTGCAAAGTGAATAATAACGTTATGCGCTGCAGATTAAACTTTTAGAGTGCATCATGTGTGGCGCGGTCTAGAAGGGGCGGTCTAAAGTGGTACTCTCTGGATGAGAGCTTATAAGCTCTCAACTGAGGCGTGCACTTTCTGGATGCTTCTTCCTGACCTAATCCATCTATCTATCTTTACTACAATATCAATCTTACGATTACTCTTCAAATACATTCACGTGAATAGAGACCTTACCAACACCTATCCTTAATCGATCAGCCTTGAATTTTCGTACGGCTGGTCAGTAATCCTACCCTTAACTTCATAGAATATCCTCGATTTCAAAATCGTGTCGTTTTACCTTTTAAATTACGATAACTTTACAAGTTAAATAAATCGTTATATGAAAAATCCATCTATTTCCACTTATTTACTTTGTAATAAAGCATTACCCTGTGTATTAATACTACTTTTCGCTGTTAACTTAAAGGCAAAATTTACATTAAACTTTTCCTTTTACGACAACTATACCATTATATATATCTTGCTTAACTTGTAATCCTTGTGCACTTTTTCTTTTTTTAATATATATACTCCTTTTGAATGATTTTCTATGTTATCTAAGTTCTATCGTATTTTCAATAATCGGTTCTATTAGGTTATATTGGCTAATTGGATCAGTTATATAGTCTTCGGCTTCAGGATTTTTATCAAATTTAAAATGAGCTTTGTACGGTTTGATCTACGTAATGCGGAAATCAACCAAGTCATTAGTGATCCCAATAGTTAAGTTTATGTTAGAGATACTTAATATTTTATAAGGTATATCATATTTTCCTAGGTTCATTTACTTTTGAACTTCACTTTGTAGTAATGAATATACTACATCTATTGCCTATAGTTCTTTCTTAGTGTTAATGTTTTCATGAGTCTTCCGGTGTATCAATTAGTTCCTCAATTCCTTTAAAGCTTTACTATATGTAGTAACACATTTATAAGTATTTGGCGATGGCGACGATTTAATTGTTATATTTAGAGACGCTCCAAATACCAGTAAACTTGGCACAAAACCGTTGGAGTTAACAGGTTCGTTAAGGCTTCCACTGCTATTTTTATAGGTAGTTCTGGATTTATGAAACTGCCAATATTTAAGGTAAAGATATGCTAAACCCTTTGAAAAAGTACGTAAACGTTTTTCAACCTTACTAATACCGTAATACGCCTTAACGGAAACCATTATTTCTTCATTTAACATTAACTTGAAACTTTGGCGGAATAAAATTGGTATAGGTATCGTGAATTAACACGTTTAAGAATTCTAGGTACATATTAATCTACATAATACGCAATATTTTCTATATTTACTTCGCCGTGATAATTTTGAGGAATTTGGCGCCATACAACTCCCTTGTAGAGGTATTAACGTAGAGTATGAGCTTTCTTCTCAAACGAAACAAGTCGACTAAAGCTTGAAAATTAATATCGTCATTTCTTTACTGTAAACCTGAACTTTAAGGGGGTTTACGAATGTATTTTTCGTTAATAAAATGCTATTTAATTCCAGCGCCGTTAAATCCACATTTCTATAACTATCCTTCTTAAAGACTTTATATAGCCCATTAGTTGCTAGATGGTTCAACTTTCAATATAGTTAATGAAATTCTAACTTTATTAGGATTGACACCATTGCTTTTTGCCTATAAACATAAAACTATAAGCACCTCAATATTGAATTGAATGGAAATCTTTGACTATATTTAACACTTTCGTCAATTAGAATATCGACGTTGACGACAAGAATTTTCATATATTGAAGGTAATGAAGAGAGGAAGTCAGGGATTTCAATATGTAAAAGATAATAAGCTCGACGACTATTTTTACCGTCTTCTATTCAGTGAAAAGAGTTCTTTTTCAGGAACAAAGCCAACTCTAGCCCTACCGGTATCCTTATATTCAAGTTTTATAACAATATCATTATCTCTTTATAATACAACGTACTACGAATAGCCTTCTATTAAATACCATTATACTCCGGTATTTTATATGATATCTTTGAAGATTTATTTTGTGTAATTGTCAAGAATAGTCAATAAGTATATAGGGATATAGATTTTATCGTTATGAAGACGATAGGGGTCTTTATCTATTAGGCAGTATAAAAAAGCGTGATCAGCTAGGTATTATGTTGATTTCGAATCAGTACCAATACCCTTGTGCCAATAGATAACCCTAGGCTTTTTTTCCTTATTTTATACCTACAAGAATTTAAAGTCCAGAAGGAATTCAATATATTCCCAATTAAAAGTGGAGAATTACTAAATACGGCATATCACCAACTTAGATATTTTTCCGGCAATAGTATAGGGTATTTACCAGCAACCTGATGTGCTTCAAATTGAATACCTTTGAGTGTTTTAATGTAACTTATCTTAATAACCAAAAAAATCATACAAAATAGTAATATCGTCATCATTATGAGTCCTAGCGATTAGGCTTCTAGTTTAAGGCTTTTTGTTAACCGTATTATCTAGGCCTGCCGTATCTATGGTTGATATAGTACGTGTGATCAAATTCTTTATCATTCTCGTTAAAGTCGTGAACTTAAGGATATATACCAGTCAAACTTGGCACCATTTTCTATCACAGTCGCAAAAAAGGACAGTAACTGGTTAAAAAGGACTTCAAGAGTAGCTTTAGAGTATTATAAAACGTATTTATACTTTTTATCGCCCGCAATAGTTTGTTGGATTTGTTCATGCAGTGTATCTTCGCCAGTTCCCACGTTTTCTGTAGCTTATTGACATAATATTAAACAGTCAAATTGTTGGAATAATATTACATGCAGTGTAGTAGTTAAACTTTACTTACAGTAAAGTTGACTATACTGAACTGTAAGTTGAGCGTATTGCTTAGAGCAGACTTACCGCATTAGGTGTAAGTCGAGTGCAGTACGCTGCACTTCACTCTAGGGCATGGGCCAATCAATTAGCTATACAAATTACAGTTCAGACCGGCTAACGGTATGCTAAACCTAGAATAATACATTCACCACTTGACAATTGGAATACTAATGTTACTTGAACCAATCGAATCGACAACTTTGTAACAATATAAGGCCTACCAATACTAACTAGTGCTTGCTTATTGGCTTAAGCACAGATTAACTAAGTAGAAGAAAAAGTTACTTTCCGGTTACGCTTTAATTTATCGTTAGGGTAAAGGAAAGATTCTTACGAAGTGTCTTTACTACTGTGCAATCATTACAGCAGTACGTAAAGAATACCTTTGGCCAGTGTTGTCTTTACGGCAGACTAGAGGTAGCGACGGTATTGCTACTTAAAACACCAAGAAATCTCTATTAACCATTTTTAAAAACATTGATATTAACTGTCAGAAGTTTCAGATTTTAGCAAGTTCACAAACAGCTAATTTAGTACTACTGCGGGTGCTACTATTGCAAAAACAACTAAGTCTCTACGCCAAACAACCTACGCCAATAACTACCTTCTACCTTACCCTCTACACCAAACCTCTTCCTATACTTCACTTTTTTTTTTTTACTCCCTTTATATCAATTTAATCATCAAGTTCGCTGTTTTAGGCGAAAATACCAAGTTACGCCGAGAAAGCTACGTTACGTTACCTTACGCTAAATCGCCAAGTTTCCACGCTACTTCACGTCAAAACACCAAGTTCCCATGCCTAAAGATTACTAAATCACTCGTTTTACACGTCTTACATAAATAAGTACGTCAAGATAGCTACTATAAGCGAACGTCTTAAAACCATTACCGACCCTACTAACAAAAAAACAATCAATGCCCTTAGATACTTCTTTACTAAATATTACAACTACGACCTTTGGGGATAAAACGTTAATAAAAACTTTACCGAAAAACACCTTACTAACTTCATCGGTTACTATATCTTGAAACACTGTAATATTAACGATTCTAACGACACTTTTATTAACTTTCGTAACCTTTTGAAAGATTGGACCACGAATATGTAGACCTCAGTTTAAAAAAGGGTTAGGATAAAGGTGAAGGAAAAAATTAAGCTCTAACGGGTTTACCTGCCAACTTAAGAAAACACAAAACCAGTACAAAAACTCTTCTACTTGATATAGCTTGAAAAATACCATTCAGGTCAACGGTTTAAGGAACAGGGTATTAAAAAACCTAACGCCACCATAAGCGATCTAAAAGACCTCCAAATTACCCTGAACTAAGTCAAACCTTTTTAGGAGCTGGTAATGAGGAACCTGTTAACTTGCTCGGCAGTTTAATACCCCTATATGACAATACGGAGTACGCCTTGAGCGACGGTAGGGAACGTAAAGTAACGGCCGCCAATGAGGCTAAAGGTATCGATATTAACGCTTTACACCAGTTAATTGAGTAGAATCGTTAAGTCTTCCAAAACCCCTTAATAATTATCGCTCCTTAGCAATTAAATCGTTAAATCCCTTAAAAATCTTACTCTTTTAGGTTTGCCTAGGCGCGAAAACCCACTAAAATTCCCATCACAGGACTTTATCCATTAAGCTTGGAGACTAGCAATTACCATTAACAGCGTACTTCGAAAGCCTTAGGGCTTAAACTATTAGGAAATACTATTTAAAGTTGGAATAATTATCGCAATCTTCCCCTAAAACCTGTTAAAATAGTCAATATTAACTATAGAATCTTTACGGATTTCGCCAAGATCTGAAACGATACAGAAAAGTATGATGAAAAGCTTTATAACTTTTTCGACACCAAAATAAAGACCTTTCTAAACATCTGCAAATAAATAAAGGTTCTCTCTTCTGTTTTTCACTTACTATTTCCCGAAATCCTTACAGAGCACACAAAAGACTGTTACCTGACCTTTTTAACTGGAGTTACCTCATTTTGTAAGATTTACGATATCATAAAGGGCTATTTCGAATACGATATCTACCTCGCGTAATATTATACAGACTAGTCCACAATACGGTGGATTTCAATGATAGCGAATAAGAAAGAGGAGGAAATACCAATGGACGTATTTAATTAAATAATTAATAAGTTAATTTTATATTATAAAGCAATAGAGAAAGTTTATGCTGGTGAAGCCACACTCCGTGAATAGGTAGGAGTAGTAGTTACGGGTGTTAGCAAGTTCTAATACGCTCTAAAACGCTTAGATGCTACCTGCGAAGGTTTTTTTAACCCGCTATGGTTTTCGCTCACCACCATAATAACGCGTACACTAAATTCGCTTAGTATATACTTCTAAGCTAGTAATTTTATTGACGTAGATAAAGAAAACCTTATGATAGTAAATTACGTCGACCGTAAGTACGGGTTCCCATAACGCATAAAGTTTGGTCCATCGGCCTTTATCTCAAACTAAAGTCAATGTCCACATTAGCGTTAATGAGGATAAGCTTTAGGCGAACCTGCTAACCACTAACATTATCATCGGAATAATGGAAAAAAAATATTGAATTTATGGCAAGTCCGGCTGCTAGTCGACTCGGCACTCCTCCCCCCCTCTCCACCAAGAATAATAATAGAAAAGTAATATAACACACCTAATACCCCATTAATTTGGAATAGGATTCCCTGGATTAAATCGCAGACTTTAAAGGCGACGAGCCAATTAACGCTACTAATAACCCTAAGTAAATTAAATGAAACGAAGATATTACTTTTAATATAGCTTAATAACTAGCCGACCACGTTTTTCTGTACCTTTTAGGTGGTGAAAACCCTTACCTTTATCTTGACTGAGCCACTAACCCCTTACACACCTTTAACCTCCGCGATCGTTACGTGGATTACACTTTTTAAGGTATTACGCCAGATATTATGGCAATAAGGTACTTGACAAAAGGTTGTTTGCAATATGTGGCACTGCAGAGGGAAAGTACTGCAGCGACTAAGATTAATTGTTACGATGCTGATAAGGCCAAAATTAGCTTTTACCTCAACGAACAACTATTTTTTTTTAGAGATATTGGTAATTTAAACTTTTATAAAAGCAATTACGTTTTGCATCATTCAATTCCCCAATCTTCTCCTTTTTTGCATGAAGGATATTAAGACTTAGGGTGTTAATATCGATGTTAATGTTAATAAATTATTTCAAAACGGCTCAAGGTGTCCACTCACCCTTTAATAGAGGTACCTATAGTTTTATCTTTAAGGTTAAGAAGTAGTAGTAATATACCTGACAAAGTCGGAGATATGTTAACTATACCGGTGTTTTAACCATTCAGTTGTTAATAGGCTATATAGTGTCTTAAAGTCCGTAAGGCATAACGATGGGGAATATTTTGCATTAAAGGCTATTAAAAAACTTTTCCACCATTACCAAACGTATACCTAAGTCCCCCAGAAATTCAAATTTATGTTAAAAACGATAAAAGATTTAACTATAAGATGTTCATCAATGTATTTTACCTAGACAATAAGCCTGTTTTTCACGTCTTTAATTACGCAACTCTTTTTACGGGGTTAAATTTCTAAAGTACCTTTTAGCAAAGGATACGTAAAAAAAGTTAAGAATATTATAGATTAATACATACTTGGTTCCACTTAATATCGTCGTTCACAATATCGGTACTAACTTTGCTACGATGGAATTTGAAGAAGATGTCAAGATAATAGGTATTTAGTATAAAAAGTACTTGTAAAAGCCTATTAAAGCATTGAAAAGGTTAAAAGGGTATACTTACTACTTCATCGAACATACAATATCCTTACTTTAAATATTAGAAGCTTTATAGATTCAGAGGAACGCCTAAAAATGACTGTAAAAGGCTTTAACGACACTATAGGCCCGGACTGCCTAGTTCCAACGCTTCTAGTTTTTGAAGCGTATTTACGCCTGACGAGTAAATCTCCAGCCCTCGGCAAGTACTTAGAAATGTATTGCGGCCTATGGTAAGGCTTTAAGAGAACTACGAAAAGAATCGACACACTGTCAGATTAATAACGCCCTTAACATTAAAAAGGGCCTTTTAATAATCGACGTACTTGCTTTACCATTATAAAGTGAAGTTCCCGTATAGAGGGAGCCGGGTAAATAAAAAGGCCCGTATAAAATATAAAGTATTATAAACTTTAAAGTAGTTATTAAAACTTCTAAAAGCCTTATACCCTTTCGAATTACTTAAGTTAAGACTTATATTAGGGCTACTAAAAAAGAATATCTATAAGTCCCTTCAACTAAACGACCGAACCAATATGAAACTCCTTTACCTATGATCGATAAGCCAATAAAACGCCATCGACGTGAACGATCCCTGAAGAAGAAAAACGATAAAAGCAAGGAATATATACCGGGCCGTATTTACGATAATATTTAGGTAAGCAAAAAATAAAAAGATAACAAGGACCTAATACCAAAGTTTCAAGAGTAAAGAATGATTAAGACCTTTGGAATACCATTTAAAGAAAGTAATAAGGTCAAGATTAAGGGGCTATAAATTAGAAAAGTTGTATAGTTCTTATTGAAAACAGATTTTAACCATTAACATTTCAACGTTACAACATTTCAATCGAGGATTATTCACGACGTTAAGGGTAGAACCACGGGGCGGCCGTATGAAAAATTATGTTTAATTTCTTAAAGATACGATAAAAAAGGAAAAAACTATATTTTTACGTAATAGCCAACGATTTAAAAGATTAGCTAGCGTTTGGTGGTCGAATTAATGGTAAGTTTATTAACTAAGATTAAAGGTAAGTCTATACATAATAGTCGTGATATAACGTAAGCTTACACATATTTAACAACGGATTTACAGCAGATCATATTATTGGAACAGCTAAAGGAACTCCGTATTATCTACCTTTTAAACACGGTAATATGTTATATCAAAACATCATAAGGATTGGCCAAAGCAGATGTCCACTGGTTCCTAACTTATTAATCGCACTTTCAATTACAACTAACGATGAATTCCTTAACGTACAACCCATGTCTATTGATTAAGTGAGAGGAGGAATTTGGTATAGTGGGTACGTAAATTGACGATACCTTTTTCGTTGAAACGACTTGCTTTATGGCATTAGAATAACAAGCGAATAAAGACTTTAAATTTTAAAATTTTAAGCCGGTAACGACACTAACGGAAAACACCTTACTCGACTTGAATAAATTGCTAATCCGTATACTTAGTGTTAATACTAGCCTAATCTTTTATTAAGAGGGTTATGACGTTGTTTTAGTTACAATTGATAAGACTAACGAGGCTAAAACTTAACGGTACTTGAAATAACGTGTTTGAGGCAGTTATATTAATACCTTATGCCAACCTGAAGCCTTTTACAACTTATTTGTCGCGGTATAAGTATGAATATTAACGGATAAAGACTTTGACAGGCTAAACAGAAGGCTCGAGTAGCAGATGCAGAACTTGAACCGCGAAATTAATATGGTTCTGATCGACTTCTTAAAGGTCAAGTTAATATTCTTCGTGGAAGGTCCCTTTACAAACAATACCGACTTGTCCTTAAAAATCAGCTTTTTAATAACCCTCGCTAATAAAGATAAAAACGAAGACTAATTTGATATTATCGGTAACGTGATTTACTAAACCTCCGTTAAATGTATGAGGATTACACGAAACGTGTTGGCTTTAGAGGTTGACGATAAAATGACGGGTTTTAAAGTGTTTATAGCATTGCAGGAAACATTTAAAATTATTAACAGATAGCTATAATTTTTTTTCCTATTACGGTGGTAATTTGTACCGATTCTAGGCGCCTTTTTGAATACCTTTGGAAACTCGGGACTATTAATAAAAAACGCCTAATAATCGACGTAATGATACTTCGAGAAGCCTACGAGAAAAAGTACATTAAGTAATTCCGATAAATCAATGGCGAAGATAACCCCGTTAATTCCATAACAAAGGTATTACCGAATAAAACTTTAATAAAGTTTGTAAACAGTAATAACCTAACCATACGAATTGAGAATTACGATGATAAACTACCCAGACGGCCTGAATCACGTAACTGTAGACAGAGATGTGCCGACAAATTAAATTTTTTACAGGTGATTAATGATAGTGATCTGTTTAAGTAGAACGGTTAAAGTAAAGGCCTACAAAGATCTATGACGAAGGAACTTTTTATGGGAATCGACAAACTTGGACCTCGGGACAACGGAGCAATTAAAGTTAAATGGGGTCCATTTGCATGCAATCGGGTGTAAATTAGTATATGGGTTAACTGGAATTGGCAGGAGTCTGTCTAGTTAACGAAGAGGTAATTTAGTGGTAACCGGAAAAGATTAGTCAGCCACACTGGCGTACGCGTACAAACTTAAAAGCTGCTAGTGTTGGAATAGTATTACATGCAATGTAGTAGGTCCACTTTACTAACATTAAAGTTGATTATACTAAACTGTAAGTTAAGCGTATTGCTTTGTGCAGACTTACTGAATTGGGTATAAGTCGAGTACAATACGTTGCACTTCACTCCAGGGCACGGGCCAAGCAATTGGCTATACAAATTACAGTGCAGACCGGCTAGCGGTCTATCAAGCCTAGAACAATACATCCACCACTTGACTACTGTAATACTACTGTTACTTCAACCAATCGAATCGACAACGTTGCAATGATCTAAGTCCTACCAATACAAATATCTAATTGATAAGGCCCATCTAACGTTTAGAGTTTTTTTTTAAAAAAAAAAATCACAATATAAGACTATTTAACAATATTCTAGTACATGTTCTAGTAGGTAAGAATGATATCGTATCCAAAGTAAACTATGAAATCATCGTAAATTACCAAAAAAAATGAGCAATTCGTTATGTTGTGGAGGTAGTAATCATTGGTATAGACGGTGAGGATACTAGGAAATAGCTATAAAACTCTTGGCAATTCTATTAATTTTTCTTGGGAAATATTGAAGTACTATCGCCATTCAACGTTGAGACAGTAGTACAGTTTACCGATATATTTCTTCTTTCTTTTTCAAATCTTAAGGAAAGTTGTAATTGCCGTCTAATTCTTATTTATTATGGAAAAATATTAAGGATGAAAAGTTATGTATTAGTTATAAAAACGGTTTCAATTTTCTGACCGATCGTATTGGGATTGGTATTGTTATTAGTGCGGGTAATATTTATTTTGATTAAAGTTTAGATCGAAAAAGACAATGATTGTTCCGATAATAGGTTCTTATATAAACTAGCTTTTTCCTTAATTTACTCATTGAAACGAAACGTGTGTTTAGGTGTTAAAGGATTTTATCTCCAGAGATATTTTCTCCCTTATCTTTATATATCCTTGAAGGATCTTTATCCATAACATATTCGTATAATGTCTTAGTAATAATACATTCTTGGTAAGATTAAGCGGGAGTAATATTTCTTGTTTACATCATTCAGCACTTCACTTGACCTTAGTCGCCTTCTATTTCTTTTTCAAACTTCCAGGCTTTAATCTTTTAAAAATCTAACTTAATTGTACGTGGTTTCAATATCATATTTTTAATCGTTATGATAAAAATTAAGGATGAAGTGGCTAATGTAGTTTATTAGGTGCTTAGGGATAAAGTTTTAATCGGGATCCGTGAACAAGAACTCTTTGTTATAGTAACTATCGAACGTAGGTTTGAGGCTTTTAATTGTTTCCGTCCTGGTGAGGTTTACAACAATATCCATCTTGGAGATTTTGGTAGTTATTTTGACGATTAAGATGTATAAGAGGAAAACATTTATGTAGGAGGACAGGTAGTGAATCATTTTCCGTTCAAGTTGTTGTTTTTCACTATAGATCGTGAGACTTGAACTTTTTTTTTGATTGAAAATTGGTATTAATAATACCTGTAATAGTGCTGATATATTCGTTTGTTAATTTTGGTAACTTGACAATATTTGTGACTTTTAAGCGGTCAAACTTTACTCTTTTCTTTCAGAATGAGTGTAATAAGAGTTTCTTGGTATTTTCGTAATACTGGCGATACTATCGCCGCTTACTAGTTTATGCAAATAGTATACGCATTGACAAAGGTTTTTTTTCTGCTACCTGTAAATAGTAGACGCATCAGAAGGGCCCTTTCTAAGAATATTCACATTACCTTAGCAATTACAAAATTTAACCGTAAAAAAAGGTTGTTCTTTTACCTGGTTTATTTTTTATCAACCTAATAACTACTTATCAGTGTTGGTAGGACTTTTTCGTTATAATGTAGTTTATTATAATCTCTAGTTGAAGTAACTAGTATATTGCATTGAAAGTATTTATGTGTTACTTTTAATTTTGGCAGACCACTAGCTGGTCTGCACACTAATTAATATTATAAATGGTTTTGTAATTACCCTAACTTGAAGTGTGGACTTATTTCAATGGATCTGAAATCAATCCCATAAACTTTAGTTAATTTGCACTCAGTAAAATTAACTAACTATTAGTATATTTGACTTGACTTTACTGCAATTTACTACTATTCTAATAGGGCCTTATATTAATCGTATTGATCTTTACTATATACCTTGCACTTAAACGTGTTGAAAATATGGACAATATCTATATAGGTATATCCACGTGCTACGTAAAAAAGTGAATGCACCATTGAGAATTTCGAAATAATATATATCCTGCTATACCTATAATATAATAAGGTCCAACAATTCACATACCTGTTTTCAACATTTAGTCATAAAACAAAGTCTTTAAAGGAAAACATTTTATTAAAAGCCGAATCTCATACGATCATTTCGAATAAGGTTTTAAATATCTTACAATTTAAAACCCTTCATTATTATACAGGTGTTAATATTATAACCTTGTCCGAACACGAAATTTCGGCTATATCAGTCTCCATTCAACGCTTATTAATATCGAATAACTATTAATATTTTGCACAATGAAAATAGACGACAATGACACATATAAATCCGTCGAAAACCTATAATAGCAGGGGAAATATATTTTAAAGTTCTTATAACGTGCCATGTTTGAGCCAAGAACCGCGAATAATGTGATTTAAAACGGTAGAAATAAAATAAGGTACGTTACTGAGTGAGTGTTATAACAAAAGAAAAAAATCTACGGGTAGCCATGACTATCTAAAGTTATATAAAAAGCTGCATTAAACGGGTAAATTGACGGAGTATATTGTAAATAGCTGTAGAATTGTCCGTGAAATTGTCGAGAGTTCTGTTAAATAAACGAAACGAATGTGCGTAGTATATATTGCCGTAAAAGGGTTGTAAATGCAAAAATGAACTTTTTTTGCATTGTAGTGTAGGTTTGGGAGGCCCCATTGACATAAGTAACAAGACATGGAATCGTTGTTTATAAGATTCATTCTCTTGATGCACTTATGCGCAGGTAGTTCGCTGGGCCAAAGACGTTTTTTATAACTAAAATGAGGTTGATGGGAAAAAATCAATTTTAATAAAGCCGATTAACGATGTTGTGATGAAATAAAGTGTATGTGAAGTTATGGCTTTAAAAGCGGCTGAACTTGAATTTTTTTTGATATAGGTGAGCACTGTTAGGGTTTACAGTAGAGTCCGCGTAAGTTTCTTAACAAGGTAGTCCATACACCCTTACTAAAAAAGTTAATATAAGGTTCAAAATACTATGATAGGACTTGTAATAGGTTTATATGTGTAGGCGTATTTTCCTTGGTTTTACGTAATTGCATTACGTGAAGCTTTACCTTTAATGATGTTTTTGGTGGTCGTAACAATGTTCCTGAATTAAACGTTGGATAGCGTCGATATTAATAGCTCATATCGCGTTGAAAGATGTTAATTTACGTGAATTCCCTCCACCAAATACGTATTCCGCGTTATTATAGTCAGACTTGAAATTAAGTAGTAAGTGAATAGGTTTTCTGATGATGTGATAAAGTTAAAAATTGAAATTACTTTGGGATTAGGGATTAATCCCCTAAAACGTATGTAGTAATGGTCGTTATCAGTAGTTTTTCCGTTCTCTATAAAGTTTAGAGCTGGAAGATATTCATGGTGCTCATCTTTTTAGATGAAATTCAATAAGATAGTTAATATGCTTGCCGTTTCGTTGGAATGAAAGATTCTTCGCTTACGGAAATTAATCTTTAATTTGCTCTTAAGTATTTTTAGGCTTTCAATTCATATTTCAATAGTTTAATTACCAAAGTATTTGTCCACATTTTGAGATTCTATGTACTATTACTAGTGCTTGAGAGTTTTGGCCGAGTATGAATTAGCTGACCAAGTGGGTTAAATGTTTTTCAGTTAAATTATGCTTAATGTCCTCAATTGATAGTTTTTCATTGTAATATTTGGCGAAATAGGATTTGAGTCATTCATAATATTTTTTTTAATTTTCCAATGATAATTGAACTTTTTAAGCTTTATAGGTATCGTGGGTTTAGTTCAGTCAGAGTGGGGACTTCGTATTTGGCGATTTGAAAGCTATATGACGTAGTTATTTAGCACCGGAGGAACTCAATGATTTTGGGCGTGGAATATGGTATTGTAGTTATTTGTCGTAATTCAACTATTTTTCTGTTTTCGCTTAGCGTATCAATCTTTATTTGTTTATTAATGTGCTTTATTAACGATTATATGATATTGAAGAAAAAGAATTGGTGTAGCAAATTAAGATAAATTTTTAGGTTATTTATAGCTGAAATCTTTATTTGTTATATGAGGTTATTGACTTAACCATTTGCTATTTTCGATTCGTAGTAATAGAGTCATAGAAGTTTGCTAAATATAAGGGTCATAGTAACTTATCAATTTCTTTTCGATGATTCAATACTTGTAGTAGCTATTATCAACGTTTTTCAAACTATATTCAATAATAATTTCTTGGTTTTATCAATAGAGAAACCGTTATCACTTCATAATTTCCGTAATAATCGCCGTAATTCTGATCTTTCTTACCTATCATCCTAGAAGCCATCGCAGTTTATAAAAGCTTTTCGCAAGAGTCTTCCCTTTAATTTATGTAAGCAAAGTTCCATGAAAAGTCGCTTATAATTCTATATAGATTATTTTTGCTTCACCTAATAAGAAATAATCATTATTGATAGAACTTGAAACGTTGTAAAGTCATCGATTCTAAGTATGGTCGAAATAATAGTCGTATTTCAATTGTTTTGTGGTTGATTCTTATACCATTAAAGTTGGCAGACCGTTTCCTGGTTAACACACTACTTTATATAGAAAAGTCATTGGCACGTATCCCATATCTAATTAGTAAACATATTGCAATTGACATACAGCAGTGTGGTTGACGTTAAATTAACTACAATTAAATCTTATTCTCACTGAAATTGAAAATTTCTTCAATATAAACCGTAAAAGTGTTTCATATTCTCTGTAGTAACTCTGTCGGAATTGATATCCTCAATTCATATGTTCAATATCAAATTTTCACCAAGCTTTAATTCAAATTTCAAAATGAAATGTTACTAGCTATTAGTTACTTTACTCACGTTCGCAAAACCCAACCTTAGGCACGTAAGCCCAAAACCAAACGTTGAATTTTTTAAACCTCATTATCCGAATTTCTCGATAGAAACGATAGGTGATTCAAAGAAAAATTATACAAACATTCAACGTTAACAAATGCGGAATATTACCATTAAAATTCAAACGTTGTAAACGCGATTACAAGTAGATGCACCCCTTAATTTAAAGGTCAAAACCAAGTAAATCTACCAATTATCATGAACTCCTGGCTCTAAAAAAATGTATAACCGAGTAGAACCCTTAAACGATTACAAACTATCATTATTTCTTATAACAAATAATATGATATATGTATTTACGATCATCTAATATTGAACCTTGAATATGTTCTCAAATGTTCAATTGAACTTTTAAAATAAGCTTCATACATAATTTCAAAACAATGATGATTAATTTACCTCAAATAACTATCAGAACTTGTTAACTGAATGAGTTTGAAGAATTTAGATAAGTGATAGCGCGGTAATGAACTGGGTCAAAATCCAAAGTAACGCGGAGCGATAGGAAAGAAAATTATGCAAGCTATTAAATGAGAAAGACAAATCAGAGTTCTTGACACTTAACAGTTAATAGAAACTTAACTTTAAGAATTCTATTCAATCTATCCAGAAATATCAATGAAATGAATTATGGATAACTAATTAAGTTTCACAAATAAATTATATAATTTCCGAAATATTTACGATTATGAAAATCGTCATTTAAAATTTCATTTTAACTTTCAATATTATCACACCAATTAATTCCTCATTTATTCAATGACAATAGTTACTGTTAGAATAGTAGTAATTGAAGGGAAGTAAATCAACTTTATTATAGTAAAATAGACTATATGTACTGCAAGTCGAATGTATTTTTTTGTGTTGGCCTACTTTATTGGCGGTAAGTCAAGTAGGGTATGCGCCCACTTCACGCTAGGGCACGATCAAACTAATTGACTAAACAAATTACGTTGCAGACCAACTAGCGGTCGGCAACACCTAAAACAATACATCTATCACTTGACCAATACAATACTACTGTTACTTCGACTAATCGAATCGACAACATCATAACGTCTAAAGCACTACCAATACTAATTAATGCTTTTTAAGTAACTATAGATTGGCTAAATAAAAGAAAAGGCTACTTTCCGGTGACGCTTTATATCAAAAACGGCGGCTAAGGTACAGGAAAGATTCTTGCGAAAGGCCTCTAATTGTATTACGTCAATTCCCAAAGGCAAGAAGTAGAGAAAACTTTTAGGTTTATTAAGTCAACAACGGTATTCTAGAAGTAAGCGTCGATATCGCTACTTGAAAATACCAAGAAATCTTTGTCAAATCCTTTTTAAAAAGCGTTACTATTAACCGCTAAAAGTTTTAAATGACAAGTTGACAAACGGTTAAGTCAACACTATTAAGGGTGCTACTACTACAGAAACAACTAAGTTCCAAGGCCTACAACTTTCAACATTCGACTTTTACCAATAACAATAAATAACCTTCAATTTTACCTTCCACACCAAAACCTTTAACCAAACACCAAGTTTTTATACTTTCAAATAGCCAAGTTCACTCCACTTTACCCTAACGAGTCCTACACAGGCAAAAATCTCAAAATATCACCTAATTGAAAGTGTATGGAGTAAATTCAAGCCCTCGGACTCCTCTTTCTAAAATATTATGATAAAAATCTCTGGGGATCGGACGTCGACAAATATTTAACGTAAAAACACCTAGTTTACTTCGTCGGCAACTATATCGTTAATTGAGGTGGAAGCAAATATCATGACAGTAGTAACCACTCTTTCGCAAGTATCGTGATTTCTTTAACAACTAAACTATTAATATGTACAAAATAATATTGAAAGGGTTAAATCGAGATTTCAATCAAAAATTAAGTGACGATGAATTTATGTACTAGTACAGGATGCCACAAAGTTAATAAAAACCCTTTTAGACTTGGCCTAACTTGAGGAATTCCTTTAAAACTCACGCCGTATAGAAAAGGGTATTAAGGAACTTTAATACCCTTACGCGCGTTACAACGAACCATCTAACCCCTAAATAAGTCAACTCTCTTCGCTTTTTAACGATTGAAACCCTGTTAATCTACTCGACAGCCTAACAACTTCATGTAACAACGCGAAGTAAGCTCTTAACGGCGATAGAGAACGTAAAGTAACGGTTGTCAATACAGCAAAATTAATTAACGTTAGCTCTCTTCATAAGTCAATTAAACAAGATAGTCAAGTCCCCCAGAACCTTTCAATCACTATTACCTTTTAGCACTTCAATCAAAATCACCAAACCCCTTAAAACCTTTCCTATTACAGTTTTGCCTATACGTGAGAACTCACTACAGGTCCTACAACAAGACTTTACCTCACGGGTTATGTAACTGGTAATTACCCTTAATACCTTAGCTTAAATATTCTAAAACTTAAACTATAGGGAAACTCTATTAAACATTAGGAAGATTATCGAAACCTTTTTCCAAATAATATCAAAATATTCAACATTAACTACAAACTTCTAACAAATTTCGCTAATATTTGAAATAACGTAGAAAACGATCACGAAAAGCCTTATAACATTTTAAACACGAAAATAATACTTTTTTCAAACATTTGTAAGTAAATAGAGGTTCTCCTTTCTAATTTTCACTTATTATTCCCCGGAATCCTATCAGGGTACATCAGAGACTATTACCTAACTTTCCTAATCCGGGCAACCATCTTTCGCAAAGTTTACATTAATATAAAAAGCCACTTCGAATACAACGTCCACCTTACCCAATAACATATATATTATTCTACTACAAGGTAAACTACGTTAACAGCAAAAGTAAAAGAGGACAGAATACCAATAAATATGTTGAATCAGATACTTAGCAAGATCATTCCTTACTAATAGGCAATGAAAAAGCTCACGCCAGCTAAACCATACTTTGAGAATAGATACGATCAGTTGTTACGGGTGTTAGCGAGTTTAAATACGACTTATAACGCCTAAATACCACTTTTAAAGGCTTCTTTAACTAGTTACGCTCCTCGTTCCCAACGATAATAACGCGCGCCCTAAACTCTCTTAGTATATACCCCTCAGCTAGTTACTTCTCTAATATGGATGAAAAAAAACTTACAGTGGTTAATTACGTTAGCCGTAAAATGCGGTGATAAATACCTTTAAAACCTAATATCTGGCTCAATGGACTTGCACCAAAAGCAATAACCACGTTGGCACCAACAGAGTCAACATGAAAGAAAACCTGTTAACTACAAAAATTATCGTTCTAATAACAATAGAAGATATTGAATTTGTAGCAAGTTAAATTAATTATTAACTCGCTATCCATTCCCCTCCCCCCACCTCTCCGGCGCCGAAAGTAATTATAAGAAGGTAATATACAACATGTAATACCCTATTACTTTCTACAAGAACTATTTAAATTACATTGTAAATCATGAGGGTGATAATGTAATTAATGGTAATGATACCACCAAACAAATCAAATAATATAAAGATATTACCCCTAATACAGGTTAATAACTATCATACCACGTTATCCTATACCGATTAGGCGGTAAATATCCCTTACTTTACCCTAACTAAGCTCTTAACCCCTTACACATATTTGTAATGATCACACTAAATACCCGTGAGTATATAGAAGGTGTCAGAGGGTTTATGTTAACAGTAAGGTAGCAGAGGTAACAAAAGGTGCAATATCAAGACTGTGTTCGTGCGAGTGATGATCAGAAGCCGTGAGGCTATTCAGGGTAGACTGAATACTTAGATTGACAACTGAAGAGCTATGAAGGAAATACTATCTGTGTGGTGCTGACCGTGTCCTTATATCCTCAATCCTTCATACGTCTTCAGTACTGTATAATGTGGATAGCTTGGATAACCTCATATCCAACATATCCAACATATCCTTGGCATTAACCCTAACCCTGGGTCTGCTGACATAAGAGATGTTCCCCGCCTGATGTGTTAGACTTCAGGCGTCTCAGTGGCGTAGTTTCCTTGCTGGCCTGTTTTCCTGACCTAACCGCTGTCTGGGTCATGACAATATTTGACCTTCGCAATCATTACGCGGACCATACGTTTTAAATCATTATACCAGATATAAGGGTAGTAAGGTACTTAATAGGAGACTATTCGCAATACATATTGTTGCAAAGGAAAAATACTATGGCCACTAAGATTAATCGTCATAATTATGGTAAGGCTAAAGTTAGCATTAAAATAAGACAAAAACTATCGTTACTGGTGATAAAGGTAATTGAAACAATTGTAAAATTAATTACGTTCAACATTTTCAAGTCCACTACCCCTTTATTCTTTTACTAAAATGATATGAATACTCTCGGCGTTAACGTTAATGTTAACGCTAACGAGCTGGTTGAAAACTACCAGAGGTTTCTCTTCGCCTTTAAGTGAGAGCACCTATAGTTTTATATTTAAAGCCCAAATGCTATGGAATAAACATAAAGGAGCTATAAATGCGTTAATTACACCAGAATTTGAACTATCTAGTTATTAATAGGGTACACAAAGTCCTAAAGTCTGTAGAGAATCAAAATATAGAATACTCTACATTGAAAATTATTGAAAATCTTTATTGCCATTGCCAATCGTATAATTAAGCCCCTTAAAGATTTAAGTTTAAATTGAAGAATGATAACAATTTAAATTATAAGGTTTTTGTTGCTGTGTTTTATTTAAATAATAAATTTAACTTTATATCGGTAATTTGGTAACCTCTTTGTGTGAAACCAAGTTTTCAAAGTCACTATTGGTAAAGGACATGTGGAAAACACTAAGGAAACAGTTAATTTGCACGAACTTAGGCCTACCTGACGTCGTTGTACACAATGCTAACACCAACTTTAAGGCGGCGGAGTCTTAAAAAGATATTAAGATAATAGGGATCCAGTGTAAATAAGTACCTAACAAGGTGTACTAAAGTATTAAGAAGATTAAAAGGGTAAACAAACTACTTCAACTAGCGTATAATATCCTTACATTGGAGATTAAAAGCCTTACTAATTTAAAGGAACGCCTCGAGATAACGGTTAAGAGCCTAAATGATATTTTCAGCCCTAGCGGCTTAATGAAAACGTTACTGGTTCTTATGTCGTACCTACGCCAAAGAGAGAATCTACGCCATTATAAAAAAAACCTAAAGCAAGTTATATCCCACGGAGAAGTATTGAAGGAAGTCTAAAGGGAATCGGTACGCTGCAGGTGCGGACGACTACATAAAATGAGAAATATTAAATAGGAAAAATACACACCGGATATTATTAAAAATACTCTATAGTTCAGCAGGGAAAAAAAGGATAATGAAGACTTAACACTAAAACTTCAAACGCAAGGCATTGTCAAAGCCTCTGACAAATCTTTTAAAGAAAGCGACTGTTTCGAATTTAACGGACTAATAACTTGAAAAGTTAAACAATTTATTCCAAAAGCCGACTTTAACCTTGAAAACCTTCATATTACATTTTTAGGTCGAAGATTATCCACGAGGTTAAGGGCAAGACTCCCAGGAAGCTATACGAAAAGTTACCCTTAATCTCTTGAAAATACAGTAATAAAGGTAAAAATTGAATCATTATGTAATGGAATACTGTTGAAACGATTAGCTAACGAATGTTTATTATTTAACCAATTACTCGGTTATTCGAAACAAAAATCAGGTTTACATTTAATAGTTAAAATATAATATAAATATATGCGTAATTAGCAACCTAACTATAACGGATGTTTTTATGGTAGTTGATACAGGAACTACATAATATCTACCCTTAGGGGATGGTAATAAGATATATCAATCTACTATGCAGACTAGCCGAAGCAAGCATCTATTAATTTCTATCCTACTAATTGTATTTTAGGTTATGGTGAGGCGTCAAGTATTTAACGTACGACCCGTGTTTATTAGTAACATAAAAGGAGGACTTCGGTAAGTATACATATAAATAAACGATTCTCTTTTCTTTGGAACGGATGGGTTTGTAGTATCGAAATAAAAAACGATCAAAGATTCCAAGTTCTAAAATTGCAAGCTGGTCATGAAGTTGGTAAATGGTAATCAACTTAAATTTAACGGAGTATTAATCCGCATACTAGGTATTAATACTAGCCTTAGTTAAAGATTAAAGGGGAAAGACGCTAATTTAACTATAATCGACAAAACTAACGTGGCTAAAGCTTAATGATACAAAAAACAGCGTACTTGTAACAACTATATCACTACTCTCTGCTAACTAGAAACTACTTACGACCTATCCATAACGGCATAAATGAAAATTCCAACAGAAGAATAATTTAACAAGCTAAATAAAAGGCTTAAGTAACAGATACAGAATTTAGACAGGGGAATTAATATAATCCCGTTCGATTTATTGAGGACTAAGCTTATAATCTTTACGGATATTTCTTTTACAAAAAACTCCGACCTATCTTTACAAATCGGCTTTATGATAACCCTCGTCAATAAAGATAGGTAGGAAAACTAGTTTAACATAATTGGCAACCTAATGTACTACACATTTGTCCAATGCAAAAGGATTACATGAAACGAGCTAACTTTAAAGGTCTACAGTATAATAGCCGGCTTTGATATGAATAAAATACTACAGAAAACACTCTACATTATCACCAAACAGTTAAAGAACTCCTCTTATCCCAGTGGTAATCTATACCGACTTAAGGAGACTATTCGAATACCTTTCGAAACTCGGAACCACTAGTAAAAATCGACTGATAATTCACGTAATAACACTCCGCGAAGCCTACGAAGGTAGGAAAATCGAGGAGTTCCGGTAAATCAATGGGAAAGACAACTCTACTAACGTTATAACGAAGGCGTCGCTAAGGAAGGCTTTTAGGAAGTTTTTTGAATAACAATAGGCTGACTATTCGTATCGAAGACTACGTTAATAGGCCATCTAGTAAGGAAAAATCACGTGTGAGCAAATAGGGAGTTACTAAAAAACCAAAAAACTGCCGAGGAATTGACGATAACGATCTCTTCAATTAGTACAACTAAATTGGAAGTTTAAAAAGGCTTGTAAAGGAAAAAAGTTTTGTAGGAATCGATAAAGTCGAACCTCGAAGCCGTAGGGCAATTGAGGTTAATTTGAGTATAAATGGGTTTAATTTAATGTTGAAGTCAACTGGAATCAACCGGGGTCTAGCCAGTTGACAAGGTCGAATTTAGCGGCTACTGAAAAAGATGAATTAACCACACTAGCATACGCACAAACTTAAAAGCTGCCAATGTTGAAATAATAGTAATTTCAGTGTAGTAAGGCAACTTTACTTATAGTAAAGGTAACTATAGTAACTGCAAGTTAAGTGTATTGTTTTATATGAGCTTACTATATTGGTTGTAAGTCAATTATAGTATACGCCCACTTCAAACTAGGGCATGAGCCAAGAAATGGACTATACAAATTACTGTGCAAACCGGCTAGCAGTCTGCTAACCTTTAAAAAATACATTCACCACTTGACTAATGCAATCCTACTGATACTTCGACCAATCGAATCGACAGCGTCGCAACGTCCAAAGATCTACCAACATTGACTATAAATAAAAAAATAAAAAAATATTTAGATACATCATATAGAAAATTTAAAAATCAATACTTTATGAAAAACGTAACGTTAAAAACTCACATTAGGAAAGTTATATTACCTGAGATAGTATATATATAACTTATAGATGATAAAAAATATCAACAAGACTCATAACGCCATAATATCACATGAAATTGATTTTGTCAGGAGTTACAGTCCTTTTACCAACCGTGACAACACGTATTTAAAACTTAAGTAATAAATTTTACCAAGTGAATAGGTTTATTGTTCACTTGAAACTTCGATCTCTATTATCTAAATAGCAATAGGTTTTTACGAAAGAGTTATATTGATATTAATATTAGTATTCAATATGAAATATTTGATTGATTTTATCAATCGTAACAAAAATACAGCGAAAGCTATATTGTTAACGTAAATAAAAAGAATACATTAACACAATCGGAAAATGCACATATATTTATTAATATTAAAAGAATACGGATTGTCTATAGAGTAAATCCTATTACTGGTGAAAATAACAAATTTGTATGAAACTTTGAAAGTGAAAATTAACTTAAATTAACTTGTGAACTTTGTTATTGATTTGGACTAAATCGACAAAAAATCAATTAATTTATCCTTTAAATGAAGATAATGAAAATTTCATATTCATTACCAAGGAAATCAAAACTTCTTTACCATTAAATTTCATATAAACTCATGAAGAATAGATCATTCGTTCACGTATTTCGTAAATAACAAAAATACATTTTGTTTTTCAAGACCACGGGATTCATGTACTCATTTACTTGATACTACCTTTATATGAGGAAATATTACTAGGAACATATATTATACTAGATTCTCGTAATTTATTCATTGATAAGTTATTTTTAGTATATTGTAATATAACAGAATATTATTACAATGACGAAAATTAGTTATTAAAATGTGGGAAGTTCCAAAGTAGAGATTAACCAATCAAAATATCATTATTTGATTTGAAGATTGTATGCAGCATGGAAAATCACAATTTATTTTATATTTTGAAATACTGAATTTTTTTTGAGTTTTGTTTGAAAGGTATCGAAAAACTTTAACCTCATATTTCATATTAAATATAAAGAATCAAATAAGTATATCATCGAGTATTTCTTACTTACCCACAAAAGGATATACGTTTGGTTCAATCTTTGAAAACTTCAAGCGTCAGTTATGGTTATAACGAATTTCGAATTACATTAACTAAACCAAAGTTTCAATTTCTACGAAACGAGTAAACTATTGAAATCATTCATACTATCGGATAAAAATATGCAAAGTACGTATATTAGAACACAATGAAAAAATTTAAATACTACCGTTCAAGATGTATGTATATGTTCCGCAAATTGAAATTTACTTAAAAAAACGACAAAAACATCGATATAGATATTCTCACCCACATGTTTTACGAAAATAAAAATCTATATCTCTATATTAAAATGAAAAAACGTTTCCTGGTAACAATGATTTCCTTAATTCAATATCAATAAAATATATTTACCATATTGAAAGGATATTTCAAATACGTACGTATTTTAAACAACTCTGTATAGTGATATACGATGTGCCACTAGATTTTATGATGACGTATTGACAAATGAAGATTTTGATAATGAAGATTTAGTGGAAACATGTATTTATGAAATGAAATTTCGGCATCAACTACGTTGAAAATATATCATCGTATTATACAGATTAACAATATCCATGCTCTCAAAATTAAAGAATTTATGTCTCCAGAAACAATGCTTCGGATAGAAGTAAAATGAGTAAATGATATGGTTATCCCTTATAACCAAATTTCAACTTTACTTGTTTTGAGATAATATCTCGGTATCCAAATTTAATGTATACTATAAAGTTATAAACAAAACCGATATACAGTTGACAATAAAATCTTGAAAAATAACGATAAAAATACGCAAAACACTAAATTAATAATATCTTTCCCTACAAATATAGGGATAGACTATGAGAGTGTTCTTTTATCATTATCAAAAAAAGTCCATTTTGAAAGAGAATTTATTAAATTGAATAATACGTCTCACATTTAAAGTATTATAAATCGAGAAATAACAATAAACGTTAATACCTATTTTCTCATTTCACGAATGACATATGCTCACTCATGTTAGAAAACTAATCAAAATTCAGAAGTTGGGAAAATTATCCAATAGAATTTTATCACGCCGATTACTCATCAGTTGTTAAAGCGGAATTGTAGAAGTAACGGCACTAAAGAAGGAATTATAATATAAATAAGAACTACAGATACAAAAAACCTTACGCGATGGTATAAATAACCACAAACGAAAATATAACTCTAAATTAGCCGTAAAACCACGTATTGAAAAAATTGAGAAAATATCGTGAAAACATTTGAATAAAAACAACCCAGTAAAAATAAAGAGTTTTAGACGCACAACATATAAAAATTATACTCGAAAGCGACTTTATTTTCAATCAAAACAATAGAACTATGCTGAATGAAAGATAATTCACAAAGTTAAAGTCAAAACAACCGAGACACAATCCGAAACGTTTGAACTCATCACGTAAAGATACAATAGTCAATTTAAAACCTTAATCCTTACCCAATCGCTAATAATTTGAAACCATATAACATGGTTACTTGTTGCAATTTTTACAAGTTTAGAAACTGGTTGCAATCATGAAAACAGTAAGTTCATCCACAATAACCGTAATATTAACTATATATATAAATATATATATGATCTGCGACCAATATACAAAGAATGAAATTATTGTACTTGCATGGAAAACTTCATAATAACTTTCTACCAGGAATGATTGTACGACACTTTAAACTATTTTATGAACAAACTAAGACATATATTCAGTCGTTTTCAACGTAGAAAAAGCGCTTGAAAACTAATACGAATTTGAAATACTGAACCTGCAAGTCGTATTTACTAATATCGTAAAACGTTCTCCAATTGATATAAGTCGTATATGAATTAGCAATAATATTTCCACGTTATATAATGATTTTATAATAACAAAGGAACGAACTATCAAAAATTAGAGATTCTAATGATACAAAAGGATCAAAATGGTGATTGAAAAAAAATCAACATTAAAAGATTGATAATTAGTATATATAATGATGATATTTTTCGTAAATACCTTAGTTTTCGACAAAAGTTCCGAGAAATTAATTGGGGAAAAAATCAAAAATCTGAAAGTTTAAAATCTTGTTACTATCTATTATAAACAACTCGTAACTCTTACATAGCTAATACATGATGAAAATATTATATGACTTATTAATTACCGCATAAATTGAAAACACTGAGAATAAAATTTATGATAGTTTCTATCAGTTTTTCGAATGATGCATAGACAATCCAAACCGACAAATTTATATACTCCACATAAACTAATCAATTACTTCATTATTAACCTTTATTTTCTGCCTTTTTACACAAAGTACCAACTTATTATAATAAAACAAATTGGTAATAGCTATCGTCAATAATGTGAAGTAATAAAATAAGACATTTACCATTATTGGCAACCTCTTTCACTAGTCTTTACTTGAATATAAAAGTATCACACGTAACAGCTTATTGTTGAAATACACCAGGTACAATCACTCAATATACACCACTATAGAGCCAGTCAGTACTTGGAGTAACCACACGTACTGAACACGTCACAACACCAAAGGATGAGTAATTCGATAGGATGAGGAGAACTCAGCTGAAGATGATAACATACACTAAACGTAATAGTATTTACTTATGCAAGTAATAGTATCGACTAGTACGGAGGCTAGTATAGAAGACTAGTCAACTGGAAGCCAACTACCTACACTAGTATTACAAATACTGAGGAACTAATAATTACTTGTATAAACTAGTATTAACTAGTATAGAGTCTTGAACTTTGTCAAGATCTCTATAAGAACACATTTGATTATATATCAAGCTCTTTCCTCCTATATTTAAATGATAAAATACTTGAATCTACAAGTCTAGACAATATTATATTGTGCAGCAGCTTCAACACTCTATCGGTAAGATTTTTCCCTACTATTTATTTTGAGAATCCAGTCCAACATCCAATATACTTCCTACGGCGCAGATAAAAAATGTCTACTTCTTCCAGGCCTTTCCATAGCTCTAAATATTCTCCAAAAATATTCCTACGAAGTGGATCTTTTTATCCACCACCAAGACTTCCCCATGGCAATACCAGTGATTATAGTCCTTCTCCACAGAGGACTGTAATTCATGCCGGCCCCTAAACGCCTATAAATCTTCTGTTCTATTGGAGATGCCATCCCTTCGTTTTATACGCTCTAGAGATACTACTGTTTCTTCAGGGGCTTTTGAACCTAAATATCTATTGAAGAAAGAACGAAAGGCAGTTCAAGAGATCCGTAGAGCTAAATCTAAGTAAGAAATACAAGTTATCAATACTGATAATCTTACTGATAAAGAGGTAGAGGTTAAAGCTAGGGTTACTAGTTTCCCAAACCTTCCAAAACAAGAAAGGCTTGAGTTAGCTATCGATTTATACAAAACTCTATTATTTGAATTTGAGGATCGCCTTGGAAGACTACTGAAGCGGGAACCATTTCAATCGATAGATAATATTACACGATTAAAGAAAGAGGAGAAAGATATTAAAAAACCTTTTGTTTACTATAAAAGAGGTAAGTTATCAGAACCTAAGTTACAATTACTAAAGGATCCGAAAAGGTTGACCTTAACAATTTAAAAATATACGAAATATTCATTAAAGCATATACTATTAGTGATAACTATGTTGATATCTTGCATGATATTTTCAAGATTAGGATAAATATAACTTTTACAGAAAAAGACTATGTTTATTCGTTTATGCCTATCAACTAAAGTTCTACAAAAACTTGGGAAACCATAAATATTCAGATACGGTCGTATAAGATAATTTTTCTATTTCTTCCAACCTTAAAGAAGTTATCCTCAGTATCAAGAACTCGTGTAAAACCTTTTCAAAGTCAATTGGTTTATACCAAGGTACTGAACCAATTCATTTCCAAAAAGGTCATGAAAAAAATCGTTGCTTACACCCTTTATGATATTCGTCCTAAGCTAATTTTATAATATCGTTTGAAAACACTAAAAGAATCAATACATATTATTGTCATCAAGTCGAGGATATTAAATACTCCCGTTACATCCTAATATATACTTAACCTAAATTTCTAGTCTATACCATCTATATACGAAGTAAATTGATGAAAGATGTTCCTCTATCACTTCGTAAACTACAATCAGACTTTCAAAAGGAAAATAGGATTTGAGAAGGAAAGGAAACCTAAAATTAAATCCTCCTACAAAAACCAAGAACTAAGTCTATAGACCCATAAAAACGTACCAGTCAATCCAGGAAGAATTTCCTCTCTGATTCTTACAAAAGGCACTAAACATATGCCTATTACGTACTTTATCCAAATCTAACGCCCTCTAAACCTGGAATACCTTCTAATTCTGGTAAATCTATCAGAAAAGAAACAAAAGCCGACTCAGTTACAATTGATAATGATAAAAGATACCTCTGCCACAAGCAGCATTACTACTTTATAATATTTCCTGCAATTACGCAATAAAATATTAATTTTGACTGGTCTATTATTTAAAACCTTACCACAGCCCCTGCAACGGAGATTTTCAGCCAATCAAAAGCCGTATCTTACAGAGGTATTTATACTTTAAGGGTTCCACTTTCAACGTCAAACGAACCATTTTCCAAGTGAAAGTTTCTACTTTATACGTGAAAGTCCTCACTTTTCACATTGATCCGCCAAAACGACTAGTTAAAAGCCGTACTATAAACGGGTAATGACAGATTATAGGCTCCACTTCCAACTTTAAGCCTTCAAAACTTAATATTAAGTCTTGATATTTATCATCCTCTTCCTTACAAATTACTACATTATTTTGCAATTAATAAAATTCAATTTCAGGATACTGTAAAAGCTGACTCTGGCTCATCATACCATATTTGTAACGATTACAAATAGTTTTCCCACCTCTAAATAGAAGAGAAAAAAACTAACTCAAATTACAAACAAGAGGTGACATAATTTAACCTCCCAAGAAAGAAAACCTAATTATTAATTAAGTATAAAAGAAGTAACAACATTGACTTTAAACAACCATTTCTATTGCCCTAGCCATATCATAAACTCAATTAGCTGATTAAATCTTGACAGCTTAGATACAAATGATAAGAACTTATCTTGATTTAATTTATAAATTTAGGAAATAGTTGTTACCATTACTAGCAAGTACACCGTTATATAATCTACTTAACAGTTTCATTATAACCCTATCGCCGCAAAGTTTACTAGGTTCTTCAATAGTTCCACCTAACATATCAGGTTTTTCTATAACGACTTAAAGTAAGTAAAGAAACTACCTTGATTATTAAACGACCCAAAAGGAAATTAGAAAAAGAAAACCTTAACCTCTTTTATACTATATTGGCTTTCCAAAAACACTAGAAAACTACCTAGTTTTCAATATAATACCTCGGTAAAATAAGGGTTTTTTGAAACCCTTCATAGCTCCTTGGAAACAACTACTATCTAAAGAGGAGAATATTATAGCCTAATAGTTACAAAGATCAAATACAGGTACAAAGTTTATGATAAAGCAATTATATCACTAGGAAATGGACCAAAAGCCGATTTTCGTACACTAAATGAAATTATTAAAAGTATTGGGTATATTATCAACTATTGACTCCTTAACGGAAGGAACGAGTTCGTTAACTATTCAGTGACAATAATGATTATTAACTACGTATTGACCCTTGCAAATTCTCTACTATATGCCCCCAAAAACATTAGAATGAATAAATAATTCAATTAAGTGATTTTAGAAGAGATACGAACCTAAACCGTTACCATAAAAAATTATATTATTTATAGCCTTACCTATATCAAACAACCATCATTGTGTGACACTTAATAGTTAAAAACAAAAACAGAATTCAACATATCACACCCTACGAAATCAATGCCAAGAAAATGAATGGTTATAGGAATCATAAGCTCAACATTAAATTTAACTTTACTCCAAACTCTATTATTATCCTTTACATATTTTTAGCAAGACGATTAAGGGTTTCAAACACCAATTTAATAAAAAATGATATTCTTGTTTAAAAACAGTTTTCTAATATTACGAAACCCTATCACATCTTCAGGATCCACTTACCAAACTGGCAAAAACACTCAACCAAGACGATCGTTAGTTTTTAAGCTTAACAATCTTTAGAAGAACTATCACAGAATAACGTAAGACAATTGTAAGAGATGAATATACCATTAAAGTCAGTACCCCTTAAAATATTGCGACGGTTGCTTTAAACTCCACGCTAAAAAAAGAGTATTCGTCAAGTAGAAATGCAAATAGAAAACAGCTTGCCGGTAAGTTTGCCATCAAATGATGTTATTAACAATTACTTGGTCCATTTTATACTTTAATTTTACAGAAAAGAAAAACAGCTAACTATGAAGGAAGCAATGGAGGGCCTTAATACGGAGCACTGAAAAAAAGCACTTTACAGTGAAATACAGAGCTTTCTGTCTCTCATGGTCCTCACGGCTATCAAAAGGGATAGTGACCGCTATACCGTAACAGCCAAAGAGGTTATCAAGGTCAAAATTAACTCCAAAGGTCAAATCGAAATGTATAAAGTCCGTATCGTAATACGAAGATTCAAATAAAGGTATGGTATTAACTTCACTAAAACCTTTATTGCTACAGTAAAGTATCGTACTTGGTGAATCCTAGTTACTCTTAATACCCTTTATAAATGGGATATCTATTAAATAAATATCCATTCGGCTTTCTTTAACGGGTAGCTTAAAAAACTAATATAAATGGGAATCCCAGATATTATTGGTGACTTTATCTTAAAATATACGGAAGAAAATAACGTGGGTTCTAACTCTACAGTCGACCAAGATTTTTAACTCCTAGCATTACTTCACAGACTAAATCAAGCTTTTAGATAATCGTACAAGAGGTTAAAGATAGTATTTGATATCCTTAAGTTTGAAAACCTAAGTTTTAATAGTGCAATATGTATTAACTACTGCAGTCAATTCATTTTTTATACTCACTTTGATAATTCGATAATTATAAGCACTAATATAAAAGCTATTCAAGCCTTCGGGATAGATATTGGGGAAAACTTCAAATACAAAGACCTAGGAGAGGCAAAGCATTTCCTGGGGGTATTTTTTCAAAAAAAATATAAGGACGCATATACAATTTTCTTAACCCAACATATTTACATTCAAAGGATCTTAGATTATAAGGCAAATAAACTAGGCAAATAACCGGCGTACATTCCTATTCCGACTGGATTACTCGTCTATGCCATATTATAAAAAATCAGGGTTATATTTAAAAAATTAATAAATATCAGTCAGATATTATAGCTTTAGGCTATGCGATATGCCAAAATAGGCCTGATATAACCTTTCTCATATTAATACTATCAATTTTTCTCCACAATCATTTACATGAAAATACTACACTTGGTGATTACGTCTTAAAATATTTCTGGAATTATAAAACCCATAGACTATAAATGCATAGTATAAAGCTATTAGTATGTCAGTATAAAAACGCCGCAAACTTTAACCAAAATCATCACAAAAATACCAATAGATTTTATATTAACGGCTAGTACAATTTCGATTGAAAAAGGGATAAGTCCACTGGAAAGTCTACCGATAGATTGATCGTTTAGATCGTTAATAGCACGGTCAGCTTGATATCCGAGTAAGAATCCAAAGTATCCTTTTTCTGTAGATACTGAAAGCGTGACAGTGATGGAGATCATCTAAATTACCCTTTGGATAAGGAATTTATTTTCATAATTACGTATTTCCATTATAATCACAACATCATATAATGTTAAATATACAATAAAATTAACTGAAAACCCTAAATAACACTGAATTACTTAATATATACGCCCAAAAACACTTTAGAAGGTATAAAATTGAGTGTGGCACAATTAAGATTAAGTGGTTACCTACAGGTCAATATTTAGCCGACGAATCAACAAAGCTACTGCCGACGGCAAAACATGAAACGATAATGCAACGGCTTACCTTGGTTGATCGAAGTTTAGATTAATGGCGCGGTTTATAAACTTTCGTGCTTTAAATTAGCTTGTGTAGTATTGTAGGTATACATGATTGAGTAATTTTGGTGTAAACTTACAATCTTCAGGCAATTGACAAAAAGAGATACTGTAAAGATCGTCCATTTAAATCGGACTAGAAAGATCTTATTGCTTTTTACATCTACTGATTTTCCTTTTCTCTCTAATACGTATCCTGTACTTTACCATCTACTCATTATTTTATTTTGCTTCTCGTTCTTGTCTTCCTTTCTTGAGGTGGACATTACCTCTCCAGAGGGTATATCAAAATACAACAGGTACGGTTATTCAATACACACTATGATAGAGCCAGTGGGTACTTGATACAACTACAAGCAATAAACACTTGACAACACCAAAGGATAAGGAACTTAGTATAATAAGGAGAACTCAGTTTAAAATGATGATATATTATAAAGGCACTAGTATTTGCTGGTGCAAGTACCAGTATGAACTAGTACGGAGGCTAGTACGGAATAATAGTTAGCTGGAAGGCAACTACCTATACTAGCACTGACAAATACTGAGGTACTAGTATTTGCTAGTATCAACTAGTATTAACTAGTACAGAGTATCGACCTTTATCATCATCTCTATGAGGATACACTTGAATATTATTAAGCCCTTTCCTCCTACAAATAGATACTAGAATACTAGAATCTACACGTCAACACAATAACTTTTTGAGCAGTAACTTCAACACTTAGCGTTAACAACTTATAATATTGTATAAGGTCTGAATCATGGTAGATTAAAATGAAAAACCCGTAATATTGATATCAAATAATCAAAATTACCATCATCTCTAATCATTCTTTGTACTGTTTCCCGAAGTATATGTTAATCCTTATCCAAACTTGATATAACGAAGAAAAACCAACTGATATGAAACGTAATAACTTTTCATAAATCTTATCAAAGTAAACAATCCACTAAACTCTTATGAGTATATGGTAAATACAATCTAGTGAATATGATAACAAAAGCTCATTCAAACAAAGCACCAAAATGATAAAAATGATAATGAATTGGCAGTTTGAGTAACTGGGTAAGTAAACAAGCTCTAATGAAAAATAAACAATTGGAAAATCAAAAGTCTATTAATCTTCTAAAAATGTAAACCTAATAAACCCCTTATAACGATAATATGGTCAATTAGAGCTACTAATATTAATTTGTCGTGAATAATATATGGACGAAATAAAGTGTAATCAATATTTAGAGAACAAACGCAATTCTGATTATTATATGCAGAATTAGTCTAAGTTCAGTATATAGAGAAGAAGAAGAATTGTTGTTGTTACCAAATGTTTATATTATAGATCATATTAACATTAATAAACAAATAGCTGCGAGTATTAGTATATGTATTCACGTATATTATGTGCAGGTCATTATAATTCTTAATTCGATATAGAGTACAGGCAGAGTTGAAACCTATATAGATTCGGTTGTAAACATGCTAGCAGTTTATATAACGTAAAATTTAAGCCCACTTACTTCTAATTTCATACAACTTATTACTTTGACCAACTATTGAAATAAATAAACGTGACTAATTGAACACCAGGCAACAAGTTTAATGTATAAGGATTTATTTAATATAAGAGCAAAAGTGAAGACTGGTATATATGGTAGAAAGAAACTGCACTAGAATAAATGTAGGCTAATAGACAAAGATTAGGCCTGTAATAGGTTAGAGCTTTTCTAAGTTATAGATTCCGGAGGCTCCGGAGTTTCTCGAGGTTCCGAGGGAGGTTCTAGAGGTGCCGGCTGTACCGGTAGATCTTAGTAACATTAACGGGTTACGGAGCCACTTTCTTCTTTTGAGGTAAGATTTGTATGCTTTTCTTTATGAAATTTCCGACTCATTCACGGGTGTTTTTCGGGGTTAACCATGCAGCAGTTAATAAATTTATAGCCTTTACATTTATCATTTTCAGGTTTCTTTTGTTTGGAATTTTCTTTAGCCGTTAACCTGGCTTATATGGTTTTATTTTCCTCACAATTCTTCGATAAATGCGTTGTAATCGAAATTCTATCCTATATTATTATTTATTGAAGAGAGATGTGTTGGAAGTAGAGTTTAAAATGTTATTTCGTCAATTATTTTAAAGTTCGTAGCCTATAACAATAACCTCTTTCTGGTGCTATCAATAAATTAATAGGTATATTTTCTTTCAATATAAGTTCAGTCTGCTGAAAGCGGGAATTTTATACCTTTTTAAACTTATGGAAGAATGTTCATCAATATTCCAAGTGTATAACGTTAATGATAGTTATTTCATGTACTGCCCTTTATATTGAATGAATATTCAATTCAATGGCCTAAGTTTCGATTTTTATTGATATTGTGATGGGTTTCAAATTAATATTTACGAGGTGGTAGCGAGTTTTTTATTGGAAAAAAAAAATAGCAAACGATTAACCTTTATGAGTTTCCCCATAGTTAGAAAGAAATCCATGAGATTAAGTGTTGTTGTAGCTCGGAAGTTTAGTTCATGAAATAGAGACTCTTTCAGTTGAAGCTGTTGATAATAATAGAGGTTCCTTGGTAATTCTTACAAAAAAATACATTGTAAGCTACATTCTTATAAAGCAGCATTTCATCATCATGTAATCACGAAGTTTACTATAACGATTTATTTAATTATTAATTTTGAGCTAGTTCGTTAATGAGTTTTTTATTGTTGAAATAGATATTAGTTTTTTTAATGGGTTCTATTTGAACGTTCATGCCGGTGGATTAACTGTTTACTGTGAATGGTGTATCAAATTAGCTACGATTGTAGTTGAAAATAGTCTATTATATGTTTTTTGTAGGATATGTATTTTTAGACGAAGAGGAAATTAAGACTAGTAGATTCCAGGTTTATGAGAAGCTTGTGCTAATGAGATAAAGTACAAGTTGTACGCATAATTTTTCAAAAGATAGGTAATGAGTATAATATTCAAAAATATGAAGATTGATAGAAAGACTATCAGGTAGCATATATAGACAATCTCATCAGTCACAAGCCACATTATATACTCACATGCAACACTATTTAGGCTGATATGATACAGATAAATTGCATAACAAAATTGATCAGAGCTGATGGTTAGCTTATTTACTACAAAATTGACGATATTCAACCGCTAAACTGTTGGAACAGTAGTAATTAAAGTGCAATAAGTCAACTTTACTCGCAGTAAATATGACTATACTGATTGCAAGTTGAGTTTATTGCTTTGTGATTCTACTGTATTGACTGCAAGTCAAGTATAGTATGCACCCGATTCACATCAGGGCATGGGTCAAGAAATAACGATACAAATTATCTTTTACTATATTGAATGTTATAGGCTAGTGCCTAGCTAGTATTACCAGCGATCTAACCCTGGTAGTTCTACACGCTCATGCGATGCTCTAGAGCAGGGAGGAAGCCGCTTGAAGACACGCTACCACACGTTACATAACTGGGGAGAGAGTTACACCATTTTAGCCCTATAGCTGCTCCCTAGCCGGGACTTCTCTTTTTCTTCTTTTTTATCGAGGTTTATAGACAGAATACGACCTCCTTAAGCGATAGTTCCGGCTTTAGTCCCTTTATATATAAATCTCGATTTTTTACCGATTGTGTTTTAATTGCTTTTTAACGGCTATAGCTTAAGGTTATATTTTTATTTTCCGACCTATCGAATTTGAATCTTTAGGCATTATTATAATTCCTTGACGGTATAACATGAATATTTTACGACCTAATACAAACCTTTTATTAACTCTTTACTTATAGAATTTATTAAACGGGAATAAGCCGTTCGAAAGTACGCTTTACATTTGGAATAATGGAATATTAACGTGCTAACCGTTTTAACGAATATAATTCGATAACTCTAAGTTATCGGTATGCCTACGTCCTCGGGTTAACTTTTATTTTATAAGGTTTTCCTTACTTACGTTATAAACGACGTCGCTGTTATACCGCTTTTTACGAGGAACCGTACCGGCTCTCTAAATAACGACGATTTGAATTTTTCTAACTTTAATTACAATACCGAAACCCCTTTCGACAAGCTTCAGCAACTTAAACGTAAATCCTTTGATTAACCGGTTAAGTTTTCCGATGTTAAATTACGATGTTCTTTATAAAAAGCTACGATAATACGTAAATTACGTCGATATCGAAATTTAATCGAAATAAAAAAGGATTATTTTTCAGTTTTTTTAATAGTTGAAGGGCCTCACGAAAACTATTATAAAAAGTTACTACGCCTGCGTAGGTGATAGCGGCATTAATAACCTCGACGCCTTTATAGTTATATTTTACCTTTATCATTAAGGCCTCAACTCGATTTAAATAGTTATCGTTTAGCTTACAAATATAAAGTAAAAAGTTTATAAACGCTTTTATGTTTTTATTAATGTTTTAAATATTTTGTTTACGAAAGCTGGCGGTATAACTTGGAAATTCGCCGTTAAATTCGTTATTTTAAAAAGAGTCATTAATAATACACTTGTTAATACGTTACTTTTCCTTGATACACCAGAGGATTATAATAAATAGGTCGTTTAAGTTAAACTTATCGACGAACGTTTTTATAACCCCTGTACCTGTTATGGCAGTATTAGTATTGTTATTGCCGGCGGCGCCTTTCGAGGTAAAAATAACGGCAGTAAAGCGTTCGCTCGAAATAGTTAGTGCGATGTTATTATAATTAGCCTAAACTCTTTTCGAGCCGTTTTTAAATGATGCTTCGCTTAGATTAACTACGCGGAACTTTCCTGTCGTAAAGAATTCAGGTTATATTTGCGTTATGGCACGGACAGCTACTGGATTTGTACTTGTTTGTAAGACCCGGCGTAACGCATGAGCGGCTTTAACGACAAAGCCGGTATAAAAATTAATTTTACTTTAGCCGAAGTATTTATCGACTTGGAAAAGAAAAAGGCTTAATTTCTATATATAGTCGCATATAGGAGTTAATAATATTTTAATTCGACTAAATGACTTCGTTCCAAATTTTAAATAACTATTTGATTGTAATAGATTTACTTTGAAATTTTATTCATTTTATTTATGCTTTAGTATAAAAGAGTTAAGAATATTATTACTTTATAAATAAATAATTTGTTAACTATTTAAAATTACCCCGTTCTTTTATTACCTTAAGATAATTCGGCGAATTACGTATTATACTCCCGGTTTCTCCTTACGACTTATTTTTTGTAACCTTTTTAGAAGTGCACTTCGATAAATACCATTACCAAATATACGCCTATATCGTTCCCTGTTTAAAATACAAAACTATTTTAGGTAAACCCTAAATAAAATAATAATAAGTTATTCACGACATCGCAAAGTATATATTAATTTTAAAATAAGTCGTTAATTACGGCATTTGTAAACAGGGGTTTACACTCGTTTATAAGTTGTTACATGCAGTTAACGCCATTAAATTATACGTTTTCCTACCATAAGCCTGTAAGTATGAAACCGTTATTACGTAATTAGCACCCGTTTCCTTCGAAAATACTAATGAAATACTCGTTCCGAAATTACTCGTCTCCATTTACGATGAACCCTTCGTTAATTTTAAGGAATTCGCGCCTTTATTCGATAAATCCTTTAGCAATAAGCTACCCTGTATCGGGTCAAATCGGATTACAAAATCGTTTTTCGTACCGACAATTGGGGTTAACCTTTAAAATTACAATAGAATCTTTTATACTATATCGTGTAAAAAGTCCCTTATATTACGTAAAACTTTAGCCAAGCTATTCGATTAAGGTTATGATTAAATTGATGGTTTTTATCTGACTTTTTATTTATTTTAGTTAAAAAACTTAAAAAGTGGGTACAATTTTATATCGACTACCATCGGCTAATTATTACTATAAAGGTAAGTCATTACTTCTTTCCTTTTATGAAAAAGACATTTATAAATATTTCGTAAGATAATTAATTTACTATATTAGATATTAAAGTTACTTTTTATAAACTCCGTATGAAAAAGGGAAACGAATGAAAAAATACATTTCGTATATGTTTTGGACTTTTAGAGTAACTTATTACTTTATTCGGCTTTTTTAACTCCCCCTGTTGCCTTTTCAAGGTATATTAATAATTTGTTACGCCTTTTTATCAATTTTCTCTTTTTCTCTTATTTCGAGAATATCCTTCTTTACGTCAATCGTATATTCGACGACTTTATAGCTAATATTAAGTAAATCCACAATGCTTCAAACATCGTAAAATTTAATTTAAATTTTTTTAAATATAAATCCAGCGTTTATAAAACAATTTTTTTCGAATTCATTATAGAAATTAACGTCGATATTCGTATAAACTTAAAGAAGTTACGTATCATTCAGAAATAAGCGGTTTTTTAACGGTTTTAATAGTATAGAGTATTTTTAGTTTTGTAAATTTTTACCGTTATTTTATTCGCGATTATTTGACGATTATCGGATTATTACTTCGACTAACCAGTAAAGGTAGTTCTTTTAGTTTAGAACCCAAAATAAAAGTTATTTTCGAACGACTTAAACTTAATTTTTCTCCGAACCCGTACTTATTTAATAGGTCCATAACCGCGACACTTTCCTCGAAGCCAACTATTTAACTAGGTTCTCAATGATTGCCTTTTTTAACTTGACGACTACGGTAATCCACGCTTAGTAACGTATTACTCCTGTCGCTCGTTTTCCGCCGAATATATTTACTAAATTCACGATAAAAAAGTATTCGGAATTATTAGTTGTTTAAAAGTATAAAACGCCGAGTTTTGGAGTACAGTGTACCCGTTTACAATCTTAACGAATTACGAAAACTTGAAATACTTTATAATTATACTGCGGCTTTTCGAATAACAAGTCCGATAGTTTAAACGCTTTTCATAATTCCGTTTTAAATCAATCTATAATGAATTAGTAAATTATATATAACCCAATACGTTATTAGAACGAAACTAAGATATTACTCAAGGATTTTCAAATTTACGTTATTTAAGCCGAAAACTCTAATCATTGCGTCTTAAATAGTTAGCTTCTGAATCGCTTCTATATATGTACGTATACTAGTTAACCGTCGTCGGCGAATGAATTTTAAAAGACCGCGAACTTTTTATCAATATCGACCTTTAAAGTTATTGGAATACCGTTATTATACGCGATACCACCTACTTTCAATTTATATATACAATATATATGGGAAAGAGACATTTCTCAACAGATATTTGTACTGACTATGACCGTATGTTAAATGTTTTAATTTCGAAATATATAGTAAACGCTGATTAAATTTTGAAGTTTCGCGACCATATTTGGGTACCTATTTACGAGCCTCTTATAACCGCATTAATATAAGCTACCAACGATATAATTTTTGCTTACCACTCAGGTCGCGACATCATTATCGTTATTTTTTAAAACGTATTTTTATCAAGGTTTATATCATATAATCCGCCGCTTTTACCGTAACTTCAATGTTTTTAACCGTATAACCTATTCAAATCACCGTCAAAAAGGGATTATTAAACCCTTTTGAATTTTCTAACGGCTTGAAAACGAACTTTTCATCAACTTTATAATTAGCTTACCTTAAAAACACGCTAATAACTCATTTTAACTTATAGTTTTTACGGATAGTTAAAGTAAAGCCGTTACCTTCAAAGTTATGATTATTATAAACGCCAGAACTTATATAAAACGATTTTCAAATTGTTATTAGAGATTTTATCATTTTCTACGTATATTTATTAGTGACAGTAGTTCAAATTAGAATTATAAGTTTTAAAACGAACTATACGACCTGAATGAGGTAAATTACGTTTAAAGTTACCTTTTACCCCGAAACCGAAGACATGACTGAACACGTAAATTACAAGGTTCTTACGTATTTGTATTTATTTATTATTTATATATAACTCAACTAGAGCCGTTTATTATTTAGTTATTAATTGTTACTAAATAATAAAGCTATAACTACTATCTGTATTAACTCGTTTTTCATAACCTATAATCATTTCTTCAATTTTCTACAATTAGTATAAAGTTTTCTCGTTTTAGTTACGATATTATGCGTAAAAGTTATAAACTTCGTTTAACGGATCCGCAAAGCTATAAAATTCGCATAAAACGTAATAGTGGTTGCGTAATAACGTATAAAAGAAACCGATAATAAATAGTACTCACTTTGAAAACGTTTTTAAGTTGATGATAACGTTGAATTTCACCTTAAAAATTATAAGCTAAAAATATTCTCTAAAAGATTTAGTTTACTATATAATAAGTTCTAATTAATGCCTAAAATCTATTTTTACGTTATTAAACTCAATATGTCAGGCGGTAAATATCCCCGAATTTATATAAATTAATTTGTAAGAGTCGCTTCTGATTCGCTTTTAAGTTAGTATACTCTAGACTTTTAACCGTAAGTTATAAGTATTAAAAATTATAACGGCAAGGTAAAACCGAAATACCGAGTTAAAAGTATATTACGAACACGTAATAAAACCTAAGTCGGATTTACCCGACTTTATACCTAACCAAAACGATGGGTTTTTATTAAATAGGTAGGTTATATACAACTAACGTAAAAGCTGTTTTTAAACTAATTTTAATACTGTGACACTCGATACTTTCAAATCACGTTATAAACTAGTTAAATATAATGATAATATTTTACGCGTAACACATAAACAGGCATAATTTTCATTTTAATTGACGAAACTGAATAACATTTAAGTTGTTAATAAATAGGTACCGAATGAATGTATTGATATTGACGAAACGAAAAACAAACGATTGCGGCCGGTTCTACTTAAAAATATCCTTGAAATCTTAGTCCAAATCTTTACCTAGCATTTTCTTACCTATCTTAACAAGCTAGTTTAATTTGGCATTTATACGATCCAACTTAACATTAATACGTTTCGAGATCTCGATAAGCTTTTATATTCATTTTAGTAAAACTTTCTAACTATTTTGAACCCCGCCTTTTACGTTTTAACTTAAATAAAATAAATCTATCCAAATACTACGTTCCTCATTTATTAATTATACAATACGTAGGCTTTTAAAATATACGAGAGTGACAGAGATAAAACCCCTTTCGCCTTGGGTATTAACCTTACGTTAAGTGGCGCGACGTACCTTTATAGCCTTTTTAACGGCGATTACCTAAGTTTATACGTCTTTCAGCCATTCGTAAATACTTAGTAAACGGCTTATAAAACGTAAACTTACCCCGGTTTTAAAAGTCGAACGCCAAATAAGTTTTAAATAACTCTTTAATAGCCTTATTTATATCCGAATTTAGGTTTAATGGTGTATAAGTATAACCAAAATTACGATTTATAACCTTAACGAAATAAAAGCGGTACCGGGCTTTAGTATTCAATGACTTATTAGCAGTTTTTTTCCTAGATATTAGAACTATTTACCCTTGGTTTTTTTAGCAATATTTTCTGGAATTACAGGCTATCTTATAAACGTATTAGAAAGGTATGTATTCGTGGGTTCTATTGGGATACATATCGATAGCCCTTAATATAGAGAACTTCATATTCGTTAACAAAGACCAAGTAGCTTCAAAGTATGTAACTTACATTTTTAATAGATTTTTTCACCTTAACGGCTAATTGAGGATTCATCTTAGCTATATAAAAGGATTTTAAGGACTATTGAAACTGAAAAATAAGTATTATACTAATAATTAAAGGTACTGACATTGTACGAAAAGGGGGTTGAAAGTTGAAAAGCGAAAGAAGTTGACTTTTTCAATTAGGAGTTTATGGATTATTTATAGGGGAGAGGGAGGCGCTAGAGTACCTTTCATTCTGTTGGCCTAACACCTTTCAGACGGAGTTGCAATGTTTTGGAAAGCGCGCTTACCTTCTTTATATTTGCGGTATTATGCACAACAGCAACAACAATAACAACAACAAAAAAAAAAAAAAAAACGGGGGAAGGAACAACAGGAGTATCTTTAGGGGTAATGTTACAGACTAGTGCCTAGCTAGTATTACTTGAGATCCAATCCTGGTAGTTCTATACGTTCCTGCAATGCTTTAAAGCAGGAAGGAAGCCACTTAAAGACACGTTACCATACGTTGCATGACTGTAGAGAGGGTTGCACTATTTTAGCTCTATAGATGCTCCCTAGCCGGGACTTTTCTTCTTCTTCTTCTTCTTCTTCTTCTTCTTCATCATCATCGAGGTTTATAGACAGAATCTAACCACCTTAAGCTAAAGCTCCGGCTTTAGTCTCTTTATATTGAAAATGGATTTGTGAAGTAAAAGCAAAAACTACTTGCCTATTACGCTATTTGGAAGAAAAAGGTAGAGGTGAAAAAAATACAACGAGCTTTTACTACTATGTCGGTTTTTTACAACAATAAGTAAAAAATACCTTTGAATTCTATTGGGCTTTTACGGTAATTTAAAGGTAATAACGGGATCTCTAATTAAAAACACAACAAAATATTTATCAGATATATTTTAAAGAAAACAATTAAGAATAATTGTTCAAAGTCTTAAAGATCCTCATGTTCACAAACAGCTAAACCAATACTACTATGGGTATTACTATTACAAAAACGACTAAATCCTACGTCATTCAATTACAAAAAACAAATAACCTTCGCCTCTACTTTTTACACCAAACTTTGCCATTAAAAACAAGTTTTCCCATTACATTACTCTTTTTTCTTTCTCCTATGTTACAATATTGTCAATCGTCAAAATTGATATACCGAAAAAAAATCTCCAAATCGCCAAATCGCGCCAAAAAAAACACTTTGCGCGACTTTATGTTAAATCGCTAAGTATTCATACTCCCCTACCCAAAACACCAAATCTTTACGTTTCCAAAATCACTAAGTCCCTTACCTAAAACACTAAGTTCTTATAGTCCAAAATCATTAAATCCCCTCGATTCAATTGATAAATATCTTCAATTTTAAAGGAGCTTTCGTTCTAAAACAAACAAATGAAATTGAAAATCACGAATACATCTTTTAGGAATATTTTAATTGAAATATTTGGTAAAAAAATGATGACCAAACGTTGACTCAAAAATATCTAACTAACTACATCGATTGGTATATATTTGATTTTAACTCTAGCGAAGAGATTAGTTGCAGCGCCAGAATTTTCCATAACTATCATAAATTCTTCAATCTCTAAATAATGAATATATAGAAAATACCTCAAAAGCCTATCAAAGCGAAGCTGAAGAAAAATATTAATCACTTTAGCATTTACGTTTCATAAAAGACTCTATTAGGATTGTTAAAAACCTTCATGGGATTTTTTCAACGTAAAACCCTACCTTAAAACCCTAATTATTAAAAACCATGAGAAAAGAGTAAAGGCGTTAAGGATCTTTAACGTTATTATACACGTTATAGAAAACTACTCCTCAGTCACTAATTATGTCAAACCTCTTTACATGCAGACAATAAGAAATCTATTGATTTTGTAGATAACTCAGTAACTTTACGTGATAACTTAGAATACGCCATTAATGGAAACAACGCGCGTAAAGTAACAAACCTAAACACAGTAAAGAAAATCTACGTTGGCGTTATCCATCAGTCAATTAAATAAGATCGTTAAGTCCTTCAAAACCTTTGCTATAGCCAAGTTCGCTTTACTCCTCAAGCTTTCCCTAAAAATCGTCATCGCTTTCCTTAATTTTTTATAGTTCTTTAAAGCGAAGGTTTCCACGACAAGTACGCTTATACGCGGAAACCCATCATAGGTTTTATCAAAAAAGTTTACCCCTCGAGCTAAACTGCTAACAATTAACACCAAATTTGCTACTCGGAAGGCGTAAGACTTAAAATAATAAAAACCACTATCGAAAACTAGAACAACTATCGCGACCTTTCTCACAAACCCGTGAAAATAGTTCATATTAACAAAAAGACTTTTACAAACTTTGCGAGAATCTAGGATGATATAGGAAGGTATAAAGGGAAATTATATAATATTTTTTAATGCAAAGATAATATTATTTTTGAACACATTTAAGTGGATTGTGGTCTCTTTTTCATGTTTTTACTTGTGATTTACTGGAATCCTTATAAAGCATACTAAAAACTACGACGAAACTTTCCTAACGAGAGTAAAAAAGTTCTTAAAGATTTACAATGGAATGAAAATTCATTTCAAATACGACGCATACCTTACCGAATATCATATTGATTAAGTTACGACAAAGTGGATGATAATAATCACTAAAAATGGAAGGAATGAAACTGTGGAAGATGTTCTCAACTAAATACTTAATAAATTGATATTTTGTCAATAGGTAATTGAGAAGGCTTATAATGGAGAAGTTACGCTATACATGCAATTACCGACAGCAATTACGGGCGTTAATAAGTTTGAATACGTTTTACAACGCCTAAAATACACTTATCAATGTTTTTTGTTGACTGTTTACGGTCCTTATTTACGATTATATTAGCCCGTACGTCAAACTCGATCGGTATATATCCTTAAACTAATAATTTTAGCGTTTAAAATAAAGAAAACACCTACTGGCATATTATATTCATCGTAAATACGGGTGGCCCCAACTTTCAAATTTTGGCCACAGGTTTTTGGACTAAAAACCACAACCACATTGGTGCCAGTAACGAGGGTAAGAATTGAGAAAACTTGGTGACCGCGAAAACTATCGTTATAATAATAGTAAAATATATTACATTTATAACAAGTCTGGTTATAAATCAAATTTCCCCCCTCTGCCTAAGCGTTATAAACTTCAAGTGTTGTATTATATTAGGTATTTTATTAAATTTAGGCAGTATTACTTAAAGTATTTTATGGATTTCGAAGGGAAAAGAACTATTGACGATTACGATATCCCAAAATAAATCACATAATATGAAAATTCTACCCTTAACGTGGTGTAGAAACTAGCTGAATACGTCTTATTATATCGTTCAAGTGACGAAAACCTTTATATTTTCCTCAATCAAACAAATACTGCTTTATATACCTTTTTTCTTTAGAATCGCTACGCAAACCACACTTTTTAAAGTATTAAACTATATATAAAGATAACGACTTAGTAAATGAAAGGCTATTCACAATACGTAATATTACAAAGGAAAAGTATTACTACTAAAAAATTCAATCGCTAAAATATAAGCAAAGCTAAAGTTAACTTCATCATAGATAAATACCCATCATTACCAACGATAAACATTATTTAAACTGTTATTAGATCAATTACGTTTCATATCCTTAAGTTTTTACCACATTTCTCCTCTACCTAGGAAATATAAAAATTTTCGGCATCAACGTCAACGTTGACGTTAACGAACTGGTTAAAAACGGCTAAGGTTTACTTTCGCTTTTAAATAGGGGTATATTTAATTATATCCTTCAAGCCCTCAAATGTTGATACTCAACTTGACGGAGTTAGAAATACGTTTATAACACCGGCGTTTAAATTATCTAGTTGTCCAAAAGCTGTATACAGTTCTTCAGTCCATAGAGCATAAGAATATGAAATACTTTGCTTTAGAAGTTATTTAAATGATTTATCACTATTGCCAAACATATACCCAAGTTTTTCCAATATTTAATTTTATATTAAAAAAGATAAGGATTTTAATTGCGAGATCTTAGTTGATATATTTCACTTGGACATCAAGCCTATTCTTCGCGTTATTAGCTTTATAGAATTCTTCCACGAAGTTAAATCCCTTAAGTCCTTGTCGGCTAATGATATATGAGAAAAGTTCATAATATTATAGATTAATATGTATTTAGGTCCACTCAATGTCATCGTTTACGATACTAGTACTAATTTTATAATGGTGAAATTTTAAAGAAATGCTAAAATGATGGGTATTGAATACAAGCAAGTACTTATTGAGGCTCACTAAAGTATTAGAAAGGTCGAAAGAACACACGTAATACTTCTCAAAGTGTACAATATCTTTACGTTAGAGATTAGAAACTTTAAAGGTACGGTTTGAATGGCAGTGAAGGGCTTAAATAATACTGTAGGCCCTAATGGCTTAATATTAACATTATTAGTATTTGGAATATTTGCTTATTTGACTAGTAAATTTTCGCTATTAGAAAATACCTAGAGCGGAGTTGTGGTGTACAGTAAGGCTTTAAATCAATTGAAGAGAAGATCCATATAACGTTGGGTCAATAATATTCTTAACATTAAAAGTATCCCTACAAAGGTCGATATACTTATTTTACCGTTATAAAGTAAAGTCTTTGTATGGAGAAAGCTTAACAAATGGGATTTCTTATTGAAGATTTCAAGTATTATTAACCCTAAAGTAATTGTTGAAACTGCGAACGGTTTTGCAACATTCTGCGCAACCTACGTTAAATATTATATCAAGGCTATTAACGATTACAATTAGGATAAAGATCCTTAATCCAAACGAATTAAACAATAGAATCCCTTTTCTTTTGTAATCAACACACCGATAAAACGCTGACAGCGTGGCCGACTACTAAAGTAGAAGAACGTTAAGGATTCGAAATATACACCTGGTCGGATTTCTAATGATTTTTAGATTAGTAGTAAAAAAAAGGACGATCAAGACTTGTATGTTAAGTTTAGGGTTTGAAGCATTATTAACACCTTTAGTGAACTCTTTAACGAAAACGATAAGATTGTGATTAATAGAGTTTTTACTCGAAAAGTTATAGAATTTGTACCTAAACGCTACTTTAACTTACAAGACCAAAATATCACTATCTTCAAGTTAAGGATTATATACAAGGTCAAAGGTACGACCATAAGGAGGCCTTAAGAAAATCACACCTAATTACTTAATGATATGGTAATAAAGGCAAAGATTAAATCCTCACATAGTTATCAATAATTTGAAAAATCAGACAACGTTTAATAGTTGTTTTATTAATATGTTTACCAGCTACGACTAACATAATGTTTGAATTTAACAACCGTAATAAAATATAAAACTACACGTAATTAGCAACTAATTTACGAAAAATCGTTTTATTAGAATTACCGTAAAAACTCCTTAACAAATACCCTTTAGAAACGATTATCCGATTTAATAAGCCACTTTATCATCTACATAAATTAAATTTTATTAATTCATAACCTATAAGTTTAATTTTTAGTCGATATTAACCATAAAACCTTTAATTTACGACCCGTGTTGGCTAATTACAAAGAATTTGGCTTAGTGGGTATACAAACTGACAATACTTTTTTCGTTGAAACTGTTGGCTTTTTGGTATTAGAATAGTAGGCGATTAAGGATTCAAAGTTCTGGAATTGCAAGCGGATCGCAATTTTGACCAAAAATAATCATCTTGACTTTAACGAATCGTTAATCTGCATAGGAAGTACTGATGATATTTACCTTCGTTTCTGTTTAAAGGGTCAGTGCCTTAACTTAGTAATAATTAATAAAATTAACGTGGTTAAGGCTTAACGGTACCGAAAACAACATGCTCGTAACAATTATATCCCCACTTTATGCCAACCGGATATATTTTACAATCTATCAATTATAGTATAAACATCAGACCTAATGAATAAAAACTTTAACCGACGAGATAAAAAGCTAAAATGGCTGGAAAGGAATATGGATCAGGTGATAAATATAGTTCCGATTAACCTATTGAGGGCTAAATTAATGATTTTTATAAACGGCTCTTTCTTTAACAACGCAAACTTTTTGTGACAGATCAGATTACTTATAACGTTCGTGAATAAATACAAGCAATACGATTAGTTTAGTATCATCGGAAGCCCGATCTATTGAATATTTGTGAAATACAAAAGGATTACTCGAAACGTATTGATTTTAAAGGTTTATAGCATAATAGCCGGTACCTACGTAAGTATAACGATGCGAAATACTCTAAACATCGTTCAAAAACAATTAAGGATTCTTTTTTCCCAGTGGTAATATATATCAATTCGAGGACCCTATTTAAAAAAAATTGAAACTCAGAACCATAAACGAAAAACACTTAAAAAATAATATAATAGCACTTTGTAAAGTCTATAAAGGCAAGGAAATGAAAGAATTCCGATAAATAAATAACAAAAATAATGACAGCAATACTACAATAAAATCGTTACTAAACAAACAATTTAATAAATTTATAAAAAACAATAGGCTAACTATACACATAAAAGACTACATCAACAGGCTACCTGCTTAGGGTAAGTTATATATTGGCGATCAAGGATGTCCCAGTAAACTAAAAAACTACTAAAGGAATAAAGCCGATGATAGTAACTTAATTAATTAGTACGGCTAAGTTGGAAATTCATATTAACTTGTAGCGAAAAACTTGTTTATAGGAATTAATACAGTCGGAACTCGGAACCGTGGGGCAAATAAAGGTAATTAGGGTTAATTTGCCTAAGGGATTGGCAGGGGTCTAGCCACTTAACCAGGATGTAATTTAGTGGTAATCAGAAACAATTAGTCAACTATATTAGTGTACACACACAGAACTAAAACCCGCCAATGTTAAAATAGTAGTAATTACAATGCAATAAGTCAACTTTATTGACAGTAAAATTAATTATATTGATTATAAGTTAAGTGTATTGTTTTGTAGACTTACTGTATTAACTGCAAGTCAAATGCAGTATAAGCCCACTTCATCTTAGGGCACAGGCCACACAATTGCCTATACAAATTACTGTGTAGACCAGCTAGCGGTCTGCCAAACCAAGAATAATACATCCGCCACTTGACAACGCAATACTACTATTACTTCGACCACGTCTCGAATCGACAACGTTGCAACGTCTAAAGCCCTACCAACACAAACAATATATTGGAAAAATAGGTTATGTTTTTTTTTCCCCAGCCAGGTGCATAATGTAAAATCAATACCATCGTATATTTGATGCGCCCTTAGCACTATACGGTGCCCTATGCCCTGCCATTCTTAGTTGGCACCTCTTCTAT